>PVJH01041864.1:0-14667 GCA_004026705.1 Nesogale talazaci | reverse complement strand
GGCCCACTGGGATGGAGGTTCGATCCAGCTCCACGGAGCAAAGGCTGGGCCTCCTACTCCCACCACCTGAGGGCAGTGATGTCCCCCCCCCAAAAAAGAGCTGTATGAGCCCCCAATAAAAGGATTAAAAAATAAAAGGAAAAGAATCCGCCATGAAGGGCTAGTACACTGAGCAGTGGACAGGCTGGTACGGTATGTCCGTGAAAGCTGGTTGGCAATGTTGGCCTTCACCGGATACACGATGGAGGGTTTTGTCTTGTTGTAAAGCCGTGACCCCCTTGGCAGTCCGACCTGAAGACTTGCGTCCAGCATGGTCAGCCAGTCTGGCTGCTCCCCATGGCAAAGTCGCTCTCACCCGAGATCCCTCGCACAGTGAGCCTCGGGAAAAAGAAAACACGCTACCATGGATCGTGGTGAAGACGCCTCTTGATGGGGTTGAACCATTGAAGTGTCTGAGAGGGGGACAGAGTGCCCATACGACTCTCCGAGCAAGAGAGAGGGGAAGAGGGCTCTGTGTGTCCACGTGGCCTTTTGCCCCACCTTCCCGGACCTCTGTCACAACCACTCAGGAACTAGTGACAAGTGTCCCCAGGGCTCTGCCCATGGCTGGGGGTCTGGCTTGGCTGTTTGAACCCAGCCAGAGACACTGCAGAAGAAAGGCACCGGTGATTCCCTCCAGAACCGCCGTGGCCAGAAGCCTCTGACCCACGGGGCTCATCCTGAGTCAGACTCATACTCACGGCCGTGATTGGACGAAGACCAGCCAGCGACCTCCTGCCCAGACCAGCCCTGGTTTCCCTCAGCTCCTCTGGGGAGGCCCAGGGGCTGGGGAGGTGCAGAAAGTTGATCACGGTCACGGGGCTTCAGGTCCCATGGCCGGTGGTCCGCAGAACAGCGTTCTCCTTGAAGCACCACGGTTTCCCCGAGGGCCCGGTGACCCACCCTTCCCCTCCCACCCGCTTTCCTGCAGATGGATGACCACAACAGCGTGATGCAGGTCCACGTGTTCGCAGCCTACTTTGGGCTGACTGTGTCCTGGTACCTCTCAGGTCCGCTGCCCGAGAGAGTGAAGGAGAAAGACCAGACCGCCACGAGCCCCAGTTTGTTTGCCATGCTGGGTAAGGGGGTTGGGTGGGGGTGGGGGTGGTCGCATCCCTGGGCTGACAGCTCTGCTAAAAAGAAAGCCCCAAACCCAAACCCTCTCTCCGTTGCCCCGCTGTCCTGGTGCCAGGAGGGCACTCCACTGACCCTGTCTCAGAGTCCTGCTGGCTGCCTCTCCTCCAGCAATTCCTCCGGCCCTCTCACGACGTCTAAGGACAGCCAGAGGCAGTGGAGAGGAGAGACTGCTTACATGGAAGTCCACGTGTTTCTTTCTCCAAGGAGGTCCCGGAGTGGGAGGCGGGAGAGAGGAGGAATACACTGTGGTACTTTGAAAGGCCACAGGGAAGTAGGTGGACATACACTGTGGAGAAAGGCTTAGGGAAAGTGGGCAGTGAGGTGGGCAGGGCCAAATGAGAGCCCCCGTTCATTTAAAAAGACTAGCACCCGGCCCGCACCGACCAGGGCCAGGGCCTCGGACTTGATGATTCTGGCTCTGCGGGCCTTCGATGCCTTGCGGGTGGGGAATGCTGGCCACGTCCAGCCACGTGCAGCGCTTGGAGAAGAGAGAGGACCATCCCCGAGTCCCCGGCCTGCCCGCCCTGGGAGCCCTTTCCCCTGTAGCCCCGGACTCTGCAGCAGGAGCGGCCCTCTCTGACCCGCAGGCACCCTCTTCCTGTGGATGTTCTGGCCAAGTTTCAACTCCATCCTGCTGACCGTTCCAAGCGAAAGGAAGGTGGCTGTGTTCAACACCTACTACGCACTTGGGGCCAGCGCGGTGACGGCCATCGCCGCCTCCGCCGGGAGTCACCCCCAGGGGAAGATCAGCATGGTGAGAGGGGCCAAGGGAGACCGTGCCCGGGGCAGCACTTGGGAGCTCCGTACCTGACCCACCCACCCTTGCCCCTTGGCCACAACTGCAGGACAAACCCTCCCTCCCCGCCCCCAGCCCCGGGTTGGGGGAGAGCTGACTCCGTGTCTGCGCTCGCATGGGCGCATCAGAGAGCCGGGTTGTCCAAACGGGCTATGGGGCTGAGCAGAACCAGAGACTCGCCCGGGAGCACTTACATCCTGAGCTTTAACCAGACAGACCCAGAACGGAGCCTAGTTACGGAAGCCCATGGCCACAAGCAAGTTGGCAGAAAAGAGGGGGAAACACAAGACAAACCAATGAAGCCTAGAATAGAATCCATCGCCTTTCACCTCTCCTTCATGGAATTTCACCAACTGAGCTTCCACGGGCTCCTCTGTCCAAAGGGAGGGAGGAAAAGTGCCTGCGAAGTGCCCGGTTAGGGAGGGCTGGCGAGCGTGCGCTGCCCTCCATCCAGCTGGGGAGCTCTGGCGGGGAGGGGAAGAAGGGGGAAGAGTTACAGCTGATGACAAAATAAGCTCCCATGACAATCGGGGCATGAGATCAACCAGGTGCCCAGAGAGACTGAGGCTTGGTGTGGACAGCAGGTGGCCACAGGGCACAGGTCAGCAGACCCAGCCCTGAGGTGGGTTTCCTCCGGTGGGTGCCATGGTGGGTGAAAGCCTGGGAGCAGCCGGGAGGACTTAGCAGTTGCTGCTGGCTGTCAGCTGCTCAGGGTGACCTGCTCAACAGATCCAGAGGATGCCCGGTCCTGGGCCGTCCTCAGTGTGTTTGGGCGGCAGTTGTTGCAGCCCTGTGTCAGTCGGTCTCAGGGAGTCTGCACCTGGCTTCTGAGCCCCGAGTCCCAACACCTGGTTAGCGTTGGAGGTGAGCCTGAGACCAGATGAGCCGCCAGGCAAGACGCCAGGTGTAGAAGAAGGAGAATCGTGGTGGCGATGAGGCCCAGGCACAAGGTCCGGCCATCAGAACGGGATCCAGTCCTGTGAAATGGCTTAGTGGGGATGAGATAAGCTCACTGGTGAAGGTCAAAGCCCCAATCAAGAGCAGGGGACGGTTCGAAGGTCAGCGAAGCTGGGGGACAGAGCTGGCTTTGCCTGAGCACTTTGGGCAAGATGGTCTCCTCTCTGTGCCTCGCCTCATTCACCCCCAAGTCATTTCTCTGCAGACTCACGTCCACAATGCTGTGCTGGCAGGCGGTGTGGCCGTGGGGGTCCCAGGTCCCATCATTTTCACTCCTTGGCTTGCCATGCTGCTGGGCCTTCTGGCTGGGCTGATCTCCATCGGGGGAGCCAAGTGCCTACCGGTAAGACTCTGGGAACAGACATCCCTCTGCTTGGGTGGGACCCTTGCCACCACAATGGACCTGCCTGTCGTGCTCACAGCTGCATTGGGCAGGTCTCGGTCGCTTCCTCGGGCTCGTTTTGAAGCCTGAGAGAGTGTAGCCCTCCCAGATGGGAAGATACATTTCCCAGGACATGGAGGAATGCGTAACAGAGCCGGCTGTGCCAGCTGGGGGACAAGGAAAGCATGTGTGATAAGTTCACGGAGTGACACAGTCGGATGAACCAACTCGTTACGACAAACTCCTAAGGGAGCGATGAAAGACATGAGGGTGGCTCTTCATGGGCTGGAAGGCTTGCGGGAGGAAAAAGAAGTCAGGGTGGAGGGTCGCCTAAGAAAGTGCATCAGGAGGCACCATGACTGTTTGGGAAGGATGAAGTGAGCACCAATTCCCTTTGGCCACAATTGGGGCAGTGAGTTGGCGTCTGGAGTTCAGGATGGAAACACACGCCCCGGCTCCCCTCTGGCTTTGAAGCCTGGAGATGAAAGACAAGGGCTCACAGCCAAGAATGCACCAGGCCCTGTGTCCACTGCTCTCCCTCTGTGCCTCAGTTTCCTTGATGCTGTTGAAGAAGATGAGTCAAAGATGACCCACCCTTCCCTCCCTCCATCATGTTATCTGGCTAATCATCAGCCTGTTCCCACATTTCGCTTGCTTCCCAGGCTGTGGCTGGGTGAGGGAAATAGACACAACCCCGAGGGATAACAGCGAAAATAGCCTGGGACAGGTTGGGGAATGCTTCCCAGAGTAGAGGGTGTCTCAACTGAGTGTTGACAAATACATAGTATCGTCCAGGTAAAGAAAGGGGGGAAATAAATGTATTCCGGGTAGAAGGAACAGCATGTACCGAGACTCGGTGGGGAGAAAGAAGTACATGGGGCCGAGTAGGAAACAAGAAGTTCGTACGACTTAAGCGTAGGGGCCAGTGGGGAGTATAGTGGAACCCGAGCCTCAAGAGATGGCAGGATGTGGTGGGTTTATCTCCAGAGCCAGCTGGCAGGTCTGGATGTTGGGTCTAATGATTAGGACAGTTGTAAGGAAGAAACCAGCAGGCACGTTTAGTATTGGCATTCGCACCTATGAGCTTGCAGGCTAGCTGGTCCGCTAGAAGGAGTACTGAACTAGGAGTTTGGGGGTGTGGCCAGGTTCTTCCAGTTTTTCTTCTGAACAACTGTGTGGAATGGGCTTAGCCTGGGGTTCCCAATCAGGGACAACTGGGCAATGTCTGAAGACTTTGGGGGTTAACAGCTCAGGGGAGGGGGGAAAGGTCTGCTCCTGATATCTTTTGATAGAAACTACATGCCACAGAAGGCAGAGAGAGGATAGCCTCCCAAGTGCCTCGTTAATAGTGTGTGTGTGTGTCTGTGTGTGTGTGTTAGACCCTGGCTGCTCAAAGGGAGGTCCATGAGAACCGACACTGGCCCAAGTCCTTGTGAGACCTGCAGACCTGCAGGCCCCCGCCCCCCCAGGCCCACTCAATCCAACTCTGAGCTTTAACACGAGCCCACTGAGAAGGGCTTCTTCAGGGGAGTCCGAGGGCCCACCCACCCCCTTCGGTGACCCAGGATGCCAACTGTCTGTGAGCGGGGTGGGTAGGGACGACCAGTCTCACCTGCAGCCCTGCTCTGTGTCCCCAGGTGTGTCTGAACCGCGTGCTGAGGATTCACGACACCGGCAGCGTGCATGCCACCTTCGGCTTGCCGGGTCTGCTTGGCGGGATCATCTACCTCATGCTGATGCTTCACGAGGCCGACTGGACCAAGAACTTAATGTGGGTCACTTGACTTCCCCCTCCCCCCCCAACTGCCCACCATCCAGCTCAGGAAAGCGGTGTGTCAGATCCTTTTGCTGGGGTGTGCCATCAGGTACTTGGCACAGAAGTGTCAGGCAGTTGATTCAACAGTGCTTCCAGCTGCCACCGTGTATGGAGTTATCACCTCTTGGGCCACTTCTTTCTAAAGGGGGGGAGCAATTAGGTGCAGGGCAAAGGCAGACAATCCTGAGTGCCCCCCGCCATCCACCAATCCCAGACAGGAAGGTGGATCAGGCCCAGGCCAGGGGTATCTTCTTTCCCCAGCCCTACTGGAGTAGGTTGTGGCTAAGAGTGTGCTGTGGGTCAGAGCGGGGTGGAAGCCTGGTTCTACCAATTCCCAGGTGAGCTAGCTGCTCCACTTCTCTGCGCCTCAGCGTCCCCCTTGTCAGTGCAGGCGAGAGGACTCTTGTTCGTAAGGTTGTTGGGAGAGCCATTTGTTCACCTTTCCTTCAGCCTTTATTTCATGGCAGGCACCATTCTAGACAGACACTCCTAAGTTAAGGAAAATGCCAGGCGCAGCCCAACCCCAAGATTGTACACCAAGGCCCAGAGAAGAGAGAGGCTGCATTGGGAGTCTCGCCGCGAGGGAGTGGCGGAGATGTGGGCTGGGTGGAGCTCTGCTCCAGAGGAAGGGCCAGTGTTCCTTAGATAACGGATGGCAGCTGTCGATAGCAGGGCCCTGGCCATGCCTTCCAGGGGCTCATGGGAGTGTCTTCTGGATGGAACTCAGACACAAGGACAGAATGACTGGCACGATGCAGGGCAGGCCGTCCCTAGAGGAGCTGGCATCGTTCCCCGCAGGCTGCTGACCACCGCTCGTTGTCACTGCCTGCTGTCCGAGTGCCAGGCCTGTGTCTGGGCCATTCCACGTGTCACTGCCCTGACTCCTCACGCCTCTCCCGAAGACCTTAAGAAAGGCTACGGAGGGGACATTATCTGCTTGAGCTCACCCGGTCAGAGTCTGTCTGTCAAGGTGGGGAGCACCTGCCATGGGTAAGGAGGAGCATTGAGCACTGGGAGGCAGCGCGGAGAAATTGACCATGATGAGCTGAGGCCCTCGGATGCCAACCACCTTCCCTAGCAGGGACGAACCCCAAGTTGTAGGCACCTGGTCGGGGTGGGTGTTTGGGGTGAACGAGGAGCAGTCCATGTGGGGGGATCCAGCAACGCCCTGCAGCTCGGGGCTCTGGTGCTGTGTCTGCCATGGTTATCACAGCGGGAGACTGGGCAAATCCTTCCTCTGACACGAGGGGCTGTCTTCCCACCAGAGGCTGGCGGTCAGCCCGCCCCATGGTGCGCCCGGGTGTGTCAGAGCAGAATCGTGCTCCGTCGGCCGGCTCTGACAATGGCCGATTCAGAAACAAGTCACCAGGCACCTCTGGTGGACTCAAACTTCCAATTTTTCCGTGAGCACCTCTGGGCGTCTCTGTCCCTCGTTAATGCACGTTAGCCCCCTTTGAGACCAGGGATGGGGACCGTCCAGGTCGAGGGCCACATCAGCTCCTCACAGTCACGCTCCCAGCTGACGTCACAGGCCTCCCCAAAGAGGCGGTCCCAAACTAGACCCCTGCCACCGAATCTGTCCCGCCTCACTGCAACCCCCCAGGGTGGGACAGAACTGCCCCTGGGAGCGTCTTCTGCCTCATGAGAGTAGACAGCACATGATCAGCAGTTCAAAGCCACCCGCAGCTCCGAGGGAGAAAGAGACTGTCCGCTCCCCTCAACAGTTCCAGACTCAGAAACCCACAGGGGGTGCTTTGAGTCACCCCTGACTCGATGAAACAGTGGACCAAAAGTCCTGCGGGTGTGTTCCGAATATCCCTGGGTCCTGGGTGGACCAAGATGCCCCACCCCTGCTTTAGACAGCCGCGGAGGATGCCTTTGCCACAGCGAGGAAGGTTTGGGCAAGCTTTGCTCTCACTGAAGAGCCCTGGTGGCCTACAGGTTACGTGTTGGAATGTGATGTGCAAGGTCAGCAGTTCAGAACCAGCAGCGGATCCCTGGGAGGGAGAGAAGGCTTTCTATTCCCAGACGCCCACAGGGGCAGTTCGAGCCCCTTCCATAGGGTCGTCGTCGTCGTCAGTCAGCGTGGACGTGGTGGCAGCAGTTTGGTTTGGGTTTTGCTTTCATTATATCTAATTTTACTGTGGCTTCCGTTTGTGCGAGTTCCTTTTAAATACATTTATTTACTTTTAAAAAATTCTATTTAAAGAAAAATATTAAGTGGTGGGGGCGGGGAGGTCTCCCAGAATTCTGTGATGGACTCACGTTGCTGCCAACTGCTGAGACCTTGTAGTTAGGCAGACGGACTTGACGTAAGTCTCCTGAGCCACCCATTCCAGCCACATGACCCGAACCACTTGGTCACTTCCCCGACCCTGGCTTTCCTGTCGACGAGCCAGGGACACCAGCAGCCCACTCCTGTGGACTGCTGTGTGGCCCACCTGGCCCGAGATGTTAGAGGACTGAGAAGACTGGGGACGTCTACAAGTCACTTGGTTTTGTCCAGGGGGCTAGAGTGAAGGGGTGGCAGTGCCCAGTTGCATCGCAGACCCTGACCGAGCCATCCCCCACTCCCCAAGAAGTCCCTGGGCAGGCTTGACGGCAAGAGGAAGAGGAGGTATGCTCAGAGGCTGGGACTAGGGGGTGGGTAAGCGGAGGAGATAGGTCTGCGAGCCGAAATTTTCTATCTCTTTTTACCCTCGGGAGAAAACGAGGGGCTCTGAGAGGAAGCTAGAAAGAGACGGAACTGGGACTTGAACTCGGGTTTTCTGACTAGTGGTCTCCTTCAATTACCCTGGTCTGAGGATTGGAATAAGTCAAAGAAGACCCTAGGGGGCCCCTTCCTTGCCTTTCCCTCCCACGTAGCTGCATGAATTTGGGGGAGATGACAGTGTGACACACCAGCCGGGGAGGGTGGGCTTGTTCTCCTGGTGGCCCTGCCTGCCTGTATCACTACGGTTCCTGTTCAAGCAGTCCTTCGTGTCCCACCTGACCTGCTCGGGCTGGTGCCTGACTGTGACGCCCTTTGCTCTGTCATCTCTAGGCTCACCTACCAGCTGCTCATCTCCACAGGGGCCCTCAGCTTGGCCATGGCCATGGGTCTGGTGTCCGGTCTCCTGACAGGTCAGTGTGAGCACACCCCTTCCCACGCTGTGCCTCGGGCACAGCCTGCCCTGGAGCCGGGAGGGCTGTCCCCTTCCCTGCCCGGGGAGCAGACCCCCACACTCAGGGCAGCCAAATGAGGCCGAGGACTCAGGCCTTGGATTTCCAACACGGTGTGACCGCCCTGTGTAAGCTCGGAATCCAGGAGGCCCTCCCAGGTCACGTACCCTCGATGTGGAGGCAGGAGGGACTTTCCTGAGGTTCTCGGCAGGGATGAGGGGATGAGTGGTGACACTGCAGCCTTTCCAGCTCAGGGCCTGTGACCCTGCTCAGTTTTGTATAGAAAGCCAAGGAAACCCTTTCGCCAAGGAACTGGACCTGCATTTCCCAGAGACGCCTTCAGACCAGAAACCAGTGACGGTGTCGGACCAGAAATCAGCTTCCTAGCGTTTCCACGGTTGAGTTCTGAGCGGCAGGTGGCCAGGCCTTTCTTCCCAGGCACCTCGGGTGGATCTGCTCTTCCAAATGTTGGGTTAGCGGCCAATGTGTGCACCCTTAGGATACCCGAGGACACTCAGAATATTTCATCCGGCAAAAATGTATTCCATATCTACTCTGAGAAGGACACAGTTTCAGGCAAATGCCCTGCCTGACCTCCTGGAGCTGGCATCCTCTGGCAGGAAGGAGCACTGACAGGCTCATTTAGATATTGTATCAGATAGTGACCTGTCAGAGGGAAAAACACACAGGGGTGAGGGAACATCATCTCTATGGGGTATGGAGAGCAGGACTCTTATAGATGGGTGCCCAGGAAGGCCTTGGTTGTAAGTAGATCTTTCGGGAAAGCCTTGAACAAGGCGAAGGGAGAGGCAGGCTACGCATTTGTCTGGAGGGAAGCTGGTGCACGCATAGGAAATGGTATGTGCACAGGCCCTGGGGCCGGAGCCTGCCTCTCACCTTTGGGGTACAGCCGGAGGAGAGGGCAGAGGCTGAGGTAAAAGGCAGCCAGAGCAGTGTGAGGGAGGGGCAGCCACTGAAGATCGTGAACAGAGGAACAGTTGTAGTTTGTGCATCTGCAACGTGACAGAAAGCAAAGCGCCTGCTCTGGGGGAGTGCGCAGGATAACCTGCCATCGTCTTTATATGCCGGGCAGAAACAGGCGTCCTGTCCAGAAGAGTTCGCCTAGAACCTACGCCATCTTTTACATGTTGTGTCCCTCGGCAAGGGGTGGACGAGAAACCAGCTGAGCCAGGTGACCGTGGCCGTACGACTGGCCTCTCCGGGAAATGAAAGGAAATGCAAACAGGTCTTTTGCTTTTGCACCTGCTTTAAAAAACAAGCAAAAAACAAAAAGTTACATGGCCTGCATAAAGTATGAGATTGGCCAGAACTAGTAAACTTCTGCTTGCCTGCTGTTGGAGAGGCCTGGTTAAATCCAGGGGAGGGAGAGCACCGCCTCGATCAACGCACTGTGGGCTCCCGGATTTAGTAAGCGCACAGACACGTCTTTTTTTTTTTTTTTGAGTTAAAGCGACCTGGGCATTTTGTATGTTACCTGGCAAATAGACGGCTGGGCCCGCCCCACTCACCGCTAACCCAGGTGTTTACAAGGTGATGCGGACTCCAAGCACCCGTGGGGGCTTCACTGGCGTCAACAACAAACAAACCCAGTTCAGACCAACATGGGTGAGGATCAGTGGCGCTTCCGGGCTCCATGCCGCATCTGCCCTCCGGGAGCTGGAGATGACCCCAATTTGGACACTGGGAAGGGAGAAAAGGGTCGGAACAATAGCAAGCTGCCCCCACCTCGGAGCGCTTTGCTTGCCAGACGCTCCCAGGCTGGGGCCTTGTCTACACGCATCTACTAGCCAACCCCGCAGGCCTGCTCTGGGCCCCCATGGCTCCCTCTGACGGGTTAGAACCCGAGGAGGTTAGAGGTGTCAGATGGGAGGTGTTGGGAGTGCAAGCTGACAACCTGTCAGGTGAGAGAAGCTCCGCCCACAGCCTGGGGCACGGTGGCTACCAGTAGGGCCGCCACACGCAGGTTGGCAGTTCGAAGCTACCAGCGACTCCTCGGGAGAAAGACAGGGCTTTCTGCTCCCGTAGTTATGGCAGTTCTCCCCTGTCCGAAAAGGTGTCCTCTAAGGTGGGATGGGTCGGCATCCACTCGGTGGCAGGGGGTTTGGTTGGGGTTGACAGACTAGGAAGATGGAGAACTCCTGAGCGAAGAGCCCAGTGCCCACCCCACCCCCCAGCCCACCTTCTCCCCGTTCCACAGTCCAGGGCTCACGCGGATGCTCCTGGCGTGATGTGCCAGGTCTGACTGAGATGTTCAGTGCTGCCTCACAAGACAAGCACACAGTTCACATTGGACAGCTTTTCGTCTATGGGAAGTAAGCCCCAGCTAACTAGAAAAGTCACGCAGAAGCTAGAGATCATTTCTGAGTCACTCTAGACACACGCCCCCCCCCCTCCCCCACATACCACTATCTGTTAGAGGTGTTCACCCCAGCAGGAAAATAGCCAGGTCCCTCGGCCAGTGCCCGTGCTTGGTAATGTCCTGCTGACTACACTGCCACTGGCCGTCCTTAAAAACACTCAAGGCCGAGCCGTCAGGTGCCACTTGTGGGAAAGATAAGCTCTCAGAACAGAATGCATCCTGGGAAATTCTGCCGCTTTGGGAAACTGAGGGAGGGCACAGGGCCAACCTCTCTGGGCCCAGGCTGGCTGACTGAAAGGAGGACCAGGGACAAGAGCAAGTTGTTCTAAAGAGGCATCCCGAGGGCTGAGCCCCCGTGGCGTAGTGGTCGTGCGCGGGACTGTGGCGCACTGGGAAGGAGGTTCAAGTCCAGCTTCACAGGACCAAAGGTTGGGCCTCCTACTCCCACCACCAGAGGGCAGTGATGCCTCAAAAACCAAAAAAAAAAAAAGGCATCCCGAGCTACGGCGGAAGGGTGGCGCAGTTAGCTGACTCATCCCTCAAAAGCAACAAGCAAACCTGTCCCCATGGCATTCTGACGTGGGGTGAGCCCATGGGTGGAGCTATGCCCCATGGAGTTTTGGGTGCCACTTGTCTCGTGGAAGGAGCTGGGTGGCACAAGCAGTTTGAAGACAACCACTCACCTAAGGGTCGGTGGGTCAAGCTCACTCAGCGGCAACACAGAAGAAAGGCCTGGTGAACTGTGACCTTAACAATTACAGCCAGGAAAACCCTCGGGAGCAGATTTCCTCTGTAGCACGTGGGGTGGGCATGAGTCAGGGCCAGGCTTCCGGCTCCCACCCGATGGCATTTAGGGTGGTGGTTTCCTGGACAGACCACGGGTGAGTGCAAACCCTGAGTGCCACGGCACAGTCGAGGTGACCTGGTGGCTCTTGTTAGTTGTCGAGGCCGTCGGGCTGTGGACCCCCGATGCAGAGGAGAGCAGCTCCCCGTGGTCTTCAGGCCGGGAAGCACTTCCAGAGGCCGAGCATGCATCTCTCGCCTGCTCGGTGCGTGTAAAGCACCAACTGGAGCCCATTTAAGTCACGCCTGCATTTTATTTTTAGCTTTTACTCCCTTTATTTTATTTGACTCCTGAACTTCAAATGGATCTGTTTTCCAAAGGGGCACCCTTCGATTTCCTCCTGGGATGGGTAGTCGGTCCGTGGCTACCAGGTCCACTCAGTGTGATCTAAACCCGGTAGGGATCATTGCCTCGTTGAGAGTCTGTCTACAGAAGGAATTCAGGAGCGTAAGGAAAGACAGTGCTCCCATCTGTCTCCTGGTGTGGGCGGGAAGGCCCCGCGGTTGACAAACGCTGTTTGGATTACTCTTGAGCAAACACGTGCTGACCTCTCAGTGGTTAACATGAATTATCATTTCAACAGGTTTTCTTCTGAGCTTCAACATCTGGAAAGCACCTCATGCGGCCAAGTATTTTGATGACCAAGCTTACTGGAAGGTAAGGACTTTTGTCGCTGTTGGTTCATTTGTTCTTAACCTAGTGACATAATTTTTAAGTGCGTGAATTTCAAAAGACACCCTGTATCTGTGCAGGCGTGGTGTTTATGAGATCAGAACAAAAACAAGTGTGTGTATGTGTGTGTGTGTGCGCCAGCAAGTGGTTAAAGATTACCAGGCAACAACTGCCACTGCCCCCACTGCCCCACTCACATGGACTCATCAGAGTGGACAGATGCTTAGAAACAGGAGGAACCACGGGCGTCCTCACAGTCCAAGCCCTGACTGACAGTGGCTCAGAGGTGGAGAACTGACTGGTGCAGGCTCTCACAGGGAGCGAGAATGTCCCGCACGCTCTGGATACACTGTGACGCAGGCGCACAGAGCATTTGCATTCTGCCAAGGTGACTGTTGCTGAGAGAGCCTCTGTGTGAGTTACATTGTAGGACTGGAAGGAGCAGTACTCGCTCGCCCGCCCTGCTGGGGCCCAGACTCAAGGTTCACAAAGCACTGGATGGGTGTGACCTTGGATAATCAGGTCTACTGAACAAGCAGAGGTCAACCTTCCCGACTTCTAAATGGGAATCAGGGCTGAGCACGTCAGGAAGTCAGGAATCAGACGACTGAGCCCTCAGCCAATTCTTTCTCCGCTGAGCACACCAAGAGGCCGAGCTTATAAAAAAGTACAGGGCGGGCTGAGCCCCGGTGGCGTAATGGTTGTGTGCCCACTGGGACGGAGGTTCGATTCCAGCAGTGGGGCTGGGCCTCTTACTCCCACCGCCGGAGAGCAGTGATGCCCCCCCCTCCCAAAAAAAAAAAGTACAGGGCTTGGCGGTTCAAATCCAGCAGCAAGCAAGGCTGGGCCTCCCACTCCCACAAGAGGGCAGTGATGCCCAAAAATAAAATAAAAAAAAAAAGTACAGGGAGCCAGTGTTTCGGGGGGCCTGGGAGTACCTAGTGACAAAGCCTCTGCCGCTGCCGCCGCTGGCATCATGGCCACCCACTCCTCCCGTCCTCTTGTCCTTCTCTCCTCTTCCTCCTCCGCCTCACTGAAGTGCAACTGCCATAGAAGCAATCGCACACATATAAAGTGTACAGCAGGATAAGTTTCCACACCTGTCTGCTCCCTTGAGAACATCACCGCACTCGAGATGAGCCTATTCATCACCTTGGGGGCTGTCTCCCCAGCCCCTCCCCAGCCCTCGCCAGCCCTGAGCTACTTCTGCCCCCGGAGAGAGCTGAGTCAGTAGGATGCGACACTATGTTCCGTCTGGCTTCTGTCACTCAGCACGCTTTTCTGAGGTGCCTCCATGTGGCTGCGTGTCACCTGCCGTGGCTTGCACCAACTTCTCTCTAACGCTGTTCAAGCTCGGCCTCCCCCAGCAGCAGGTCCCTCCAAGACCCCCACTATAGCAGGTGTTCTCGCTGAAGCATGGGGAAAGAAATCTGGAGGAAAAAAACTATCGAGCAACTCTTAGATGCCTGGTACTATGGTGTCGACGAGGGATACCTCCTGCAGGACACACTGCAGCTCAAAACCTTGCGGTCCAGTAAGTCTCGGCTGCAGAAATGAAGGCAATCTGAAGAGCCCTACCTAACACCTCACCTCAGCAAATGTTTATATACTGCGGAAGAGAAAAGCTAGATTCCAGTAACTTCTCTGCCATGTATCGGTTAGCCTGCTATGCTCACTGGTGAAACAGGAACGAGACTTGTTTGTTCTACCTCCGGAGTGGCTTTGACCAGCAGATGAGGTGA
Organism: Nesogale talazaci; assembly: GCA_004026705.1. Lineage (NCBI taxonomy): Eukaryota > Metazoa > Chordata > Mammalia > Afrosoricida > Tenrecidae > Nesogale > Nesogale talazaci. The sequence continues at coordinate 740 of PVJH01041864.1, read as the reverse complement.
TAAATAACACCTGCCACAACAATGGGTAACATGCAAAGCCCACCCCCCCACCCCCCGACATGTATTCCCCAGGGTAGCCAACCCAGAGTCCGAGTGAGCATGACAGCTGGCACTGATGGGGGACCAGCTGGACACATGTCCACATTACCTGCTCCTATCCTCACAACCATCCTGTTCGAGAAGAGGTGTCCCCATCTTTGAGACGAGAAGAGCGAGCCCTGGAGAGGTTGCGTGAACGCGTCGGAAATTACGGAGCTGGGAAATGGAACAGGAAGAATTTGCACGGAGGGCGGCGACTGGCTCGCAGGCACTGCAGGGCTGGGCCTGTGTTGTGAAAGCGAGGGGAGCCGTCAGGGGCGGGGCACAGGGTCTGCCCCAATCTTCTGACTTATTTTCTTGCTGAGTAGAACCATTTTCTCAGCAGTATAGCATAACGACTTGCATTTGAAAAGCCAAAAATCTATTAAAGAGGCAGGAATTCAAACTTGCAAAGCAGATGACGTCCAAGGGCAATTTAAAAAAGAAAAAAAAGATATACACTGCCCCAGATGCTCTTTTAAACTTTTCTGAAGTTCATGGACCCCGGCTGCCAGGGTTGGAGAAGACACGGAAGCAACTCGGCCGTGCTGGCCTTGGCGGGGTGCCTCCACCGCCCCCCAGGGGCTCCCGTCTCATCCTCCGACAAAACTCCCTGCTACTGAGGGGCTTCCCACTCACCGTGACTCCCCAGGGCGGCGTAG
>PVJH01041863.1:0-14676 GCA_004026705.1 Nesogale talazaci | reverse complement strand
CAGAGAGAAAGAGGAAGGGCTTTGGCAAGCTGGTTGATACAGTGACTACCTCGATGCATTGATGACCTCAAACATAAGAACAATAGTGACGATGCTGCAGGAAGGGCAGGGTTTGCTCTGCACATCTGGTTTCTCTGAGTGCGAGCCAAGTGGAAGGCAGCTGACAAGAGCAACTCAATCCAGTTGGGTTTCTTTTGTTGCTTTTCCTAGTCTGTCATTCACTTCCTAGACTTTTGTCAGTTCTTAAAGTATTCCCATCGTTACTCTCTCTTGATTTTCAGGTAGACCAAAACATTGCTTACAAGTGAGTTGTATTTCTATATGTCTCATTTAAATAGCTAGAGATTAATGACAGATACAAGATTATTGTGCTTCCTTAAGATCAAACATTTAATATGTTTGATACAATTAATGAGAGTTCAGGTCAAATTAATTTGACGTATGTGTTTTTGAGCAAGTTATTTATCTTTGTCCTACATAATGAAGGTGTTTTCTGTTTTTAAAGGTTAGTTAATACCAATGATTTTATGATTTAAATATATGTTTATATCATGCTTTTCACTCAGATCTTCCTATTTGATAATTAATTCTCACTTCATATCTTACGCTTATCTTTCTCTCATTATTTCACCTTATGTTATTATTTTCCATTTCCCGAATTCTTTTTTCACTTCTGGCTGATTGGATAGCAATGATGCTAGAAGTTCCTCTATAATTCTGAGCAAGGTGGATCTATAATTTATTATTATAGATGTTGTGTCTTATCACTAATTCACAGAACTTTTATTGAGAGTCTCTTATACACTGTTATGAAATACATGCTTTTCACTTTGTTTTTGGAATAATTTTGTTTGCTTTGTTGTCTTATTTGCAAAGCCTTCTGACTGATAAACCCAGTTTTTTCAAGCGTGATCATGCTAGAGTTCAGAGCCTGTATCTTTCCTCTTATATTGGATTTCATATTCCCTGCTAATGTGAAGAGATTGAGAGAAGGAATTCACTGAGTGTATGCAGTCAAACAAGAAAAGCCAAACAAGAGAGTCAAAGATAAGGCAATAAGCAAATTCAGAGACCAGGACAGAATCCAAGTATGGGAACCATATCCATCCGCTCACCTGTCAGGAAGCAAGTCAAAGACGCACTAACTTCTTCAGGACGCACTGTGTAGAGGAGCTCTGGCTTGTGCTGCCCTCTCTGCTACTGTCCTGGACTCTTGCACAGTGTTTTGTTGTTCAGACCAGATTTGTGTTGCTATTTACCTGGAATTTGGGCTTCTGTATATATCAGATCCTTCAGATGCTCTAGTTTTGTGGTGCCACTCTCTAGTCCCTCTCCAGTCTATTTCAAGAATTCTCTAAGGTCTAATAGCTTATATTATATATTCTTGGGTTTTATTCAAAGATCTTCTGGGATTAGATCTAATCCACCCTGCTCCCAGAAGTCCACCAGATGGATAACTTTGAATTCCAGGATACTTGGGTTTAACTCATCCTTTTTGTACTGAAATATATCCATCATTCAAGTAAGATATTTTTAAAAATTTTGATGTTATTTTATTTATTTATTTTAATAAATCATTTTATTGGGGGCTCATACAACTCACATCATGATCAATACATATGTCAATTGTATATAACTCATAATGTATCTTTACCATCACTGGATTTTTATACTTAGTGTTGTAGTTCTGTATAAGCTATACTCCAATCATGGTTCTATAGAGTTTTTTGTTATTTTATAAGTTCTTTGGATCATGAATTAATAAAGGACACAGTATAAATTCCTTGCTTCTGTTCTATACCATATAGAGCTTTAGCTTGTACGACTCAAGTTCTTGGGGTTGATCAAATGGCTAAACCCAGAGTAACTTGAATGTGTCCCCCATCACAAATATGACCCCGGGACTGCCTTGATTCTAAGGTTGAGTTCATCTGGGACTGTCAACTGAAATACCAATGCATGAACTCTTCATGTGCCTCTTCACAAGATGGTAGCTGGCACCATCTGAGAGGTGCCACTCTGCAGGAAGCATTCAAGTAGCTTTCTAACAGAAACAGATGGATACTTCATGGTTTTTCTGGTTGAGAATTCTGACACATTCTATTCATCACAAGTGAATCACAGGGAGAAGCTTCAACCTCTCACATGGAGAACTGGCAATGTTGCGTTGTGGAATAACATGTGGAATGGGAGATGGTCTCTGGTCCTTCTTGGAAAATAAAGTGTGCCACACTCAGTGAGAATTTTGCTGGGAAATATAAGGGTCCACAATGTGATTTCTTGAGTTTGGAATTCAAAGCAAGGAAAGTCTGAATAGATAATTCAGCAGATGGCTTAAGAAATGAAAACTGCAATGTGTGCATAAATTTCTGAATTCAAAATCCTGTAAAGTCGATGTACCTAATAAAGCTTTCTGATTCACAAAACAGGGAGTTTGTGAGCTATATGAATGGGATCATTTCAGCAGACGCCAATTGCAGAAAAAACAAAACAGTCAATTAAACAAACAAAAATGCGCACCAAAATGAAAAGAAAAAATGAAAATGAAAAGAAACAAGCTGCTATTGTTGGGACCCTTGAGTCAGTATGGACTTATAGTGATCCAACGTACAAAAGAACAAAATACTTCATGATTCATATGCCAGTCTCAAAATCATTGTTATTTTAAGTTCAATTGTTGCAGCCACTATGTCCATCTATTTTGTTAAAGTCATCCCCCTGCCCTGCCCAGCCCTTGTCTACTTTACCCAGCATGGTGTTCTCCAGAACCTGTTTTCTCTGACTACATACACAACCTACACAGCCTCAACTCCTGACATCTCGCATCTAGGAGTGTTCTGGCTATTCTAATTCTATGACAGGTTTACTTGTTCTTCTGGCATGCTATGGTATATTCAATAATCCTCAACAGCATATTTCAAATGTGTACATTCTTTTTTATTTATTTATTTTATTTATTTATTTTTTGTGTACATTCTTCTTTTGTCTTCCTTTTCCATTTTTAAACTCACATGCTTCGAGGGTATTGAAAAGTTCCATGGCTCATGGTCAGGTGCAGGACCTCTGGTGATGTAATGGTTATGAATTGGCCTGTTAATCATCATTCTGCTCCTTTAACAAGCTACTACAGTCTTCTGACACACATGGTATCAAAGCGAGTTGACTTTGATGCAACCCTACTGTGGTAGTGACATGATCTTTTGTTGATTTGAGACTCTTAAGAAGGATGGGGTGGAGTTTAGTCTGCCAATCAGGTGGCAGCCTGTCAGTCATGTGACAGCTTATGACCACATTTGGAGGTGCTGAGATAAATGGCTCACTGGAGGTGGGGTACAGGCTCACTCCCTGGGAGGCATTCCTGCTGAGAAGACACTCGGAGCTATGCTAGTGCCCAGGAGCTGGAAGAGTCCCATAGAGGCCCCTGCCAGCACTGATATACTTACATCACCACTGGATCAACAAGATCTTTCACCCGCTGGCCTGAGATCTTCCTGAATTTGATGTCATTGCATGTGTTTTGTGAGTCTGAAGTGGAATTTATAGTTTGGGATCAGACATATGGGCTAATATTGGATTTATGGAGTTGATCTGAACTGGACTGGGATGTTTTTGCAATAGAAAATTTCTCTTTTATGTAAATCTCTTTCTTATACACATGAGTGTTTATGAATTTGTTTCCTTAGTTAAATCAGACTAACATAAGTACTTTATTATTATTTTTATAACATAGATATTTATTTCCAATCTATGCTATTTTTATATAATCTCACCAATTTTTTTCTACGAATCCAGTAATTGAGATAATTAAACTTTAACAATATTAGGAAACATTAAATTGAATTAGTCCCATTAAATTTTTCACCCTGCATTTTTTCATGAATCATTTTATTAGGGCCTCATACATCGCTTATCACAATCTATACATGCATATATTGTGCCAAACACCTTTGCACACCTGTTGCCATCATCATTCTCAAACCATTTACTTTCCTTATTGAACCCTTGACATCATCTTTTCATCTTTTCCCCTTCCTCCCCACTCCCCTTCCCTCAAGAACACTTGATAATGTATAAATGTTTAGTATTTTGTCGTATCTTACAATGTACGATGTCTCCCCTTACCCACTCCTCTGCTGTCCATTCTCCAGATAGGAAGTTATATATAGATCCTTATAATCAGATTCCCTCTCTCAACCCCACCTTCCTTCTACCTTTCCGGGAGCTCCACTCTCACTACTGGTCCCGAGGGGTTCCCTGTATTTCCAGTTCTCATTTGTACCAGTGTACTTTTTCCAGTCTAGCTGAATTTGTAAGGTAGATTTGGGATCATGCTAACTGGGGGAGGAAACCTTTAAGAACTAGAGTAAAGTTGCAGTCAGTGTACCCTGACTGGCCCATCTCCTCTCCATGACCCTTCTGTGAGGGATGTCCAATTGCCCAAAATGGGCCTTAGGTACCCACCCTGCACTCCCCCTCATTCGTAGTGATGTGATTCTTCCTTGATGCTTGCTATCTGCTCCCTTCAACTCCTTGTGATCACACAGGCTGGTGTGTTGCTTCCATGTGAGCTTTGCTGCCTCTGCGCTAGATGGCTGCTTACTTACCTTCGAGCCTTTAAGATTCCAGATGCTTTATCATTTGGTAGCTGGTCACCATCAGCTTTCTCCACCACATTTGCCTATGCACCCACTTGTCTTCAGCAATCGTATTGGGAGGGTGGACACACAAGTATATGATTTTTGTTCTTTGATGCCTGATACCTGATTCCTTTGACACCTCATGGTCACAAAAACTGGTGTTCTTCATCCACAGTTGACTTTGTTGCTCCTGAGCTAGATGGCCACTTGTTTACCTTCAAGCCTTTAATACCCCAGACGCTATGTCTTTTGATAGCTGGGCACCATCAGCTTCATCACTCTTGCTCCTGCCCCTACCTGTCCTCAGTATTCATCATGGGAAGGTGAGCACACAGTGATATGTTTTTATCCTGTTTGATGCCTGAGACCTGAACCTTTCAACACCTCATGACCACACTGACTGGTGTGCTTCTTCCGTGTGGCCTATTATTTATGATCATGGGAAAATAAATGTATGTACTTAGATTTATAGGTGTAGTATTAAGGTAGCAGATGGACCTTGGGCCTCCACTCAAGTACTCCCTCAATGCAAGAACACTTTGTTTTATTAAACTGACATTCCATGATGCTCACCTCCCTGTTTCAATCACTGAAGATAAAATGGAGGCACAAGCAAATGTGTTGAATAAAGCTGATGGCACTCAGCTATCAAAGGATATAATATTTGGTGTCTTCAAAGCTTGAAGATAAGCAAACGGCCAGCTGGATAAGACGTATCTTCTTTTTAAATTTACCTTGTTCCAGAAGCATAGTCCAAACATCATAAAAGAGATAGGATCAGGAATTTTCTTTCCACATTCTACTACTATTTTTTGAATTTATGAAACTTTTTTTCCTTTTAATATATGGCCTGTTAAGTGAAAACTTTTACTGTTCATCAGTGTTATAAAGTCCTTTCTTATCAAACCTACCCTGCAATAGTGAAGATAATGAAATCCTTTTAGTTTTATGTCCTGTGGTTCTCAGATATGAATTCTATGTTTACTGGCACAAGTTAGGCTTCTCTTCTTCAATCCACATAATGGCATGGTGATGGGACTGGGATGGTTTTCCAACATTTCAGAAAGCCTTTCTGGGGTTAAAATTCAATCTTTGGGAAGTAGAGGTTAGGACTAAGAGGGAAAAGAAATTTAGGAGGCATAAACATAGGCATGGACATATGTAAATATTTTAACATATAATGATAGGGGTGTAGGTCTATGTACATACATTTATAGATTAAGTATTAAGGTAGCAGATGGACATTGGACTTCTACACATGTCCTCCCTGAATACAAGAACACTTTTTTTCTAACAACCTGGCATTCTGTGGTGCTTACCTTGTGACAGGGTCACTGAAGACAAAGTGGGTGCATAAGCTAATGTGGTGAAGTAGCCTGATGGTGGCCAGCTATGCAAAGATATTGCATCTGGGATCTTAAAGTCTTGAAGATAAACAAAAAGCCATATGGCAGGGAGGCATCCAAGCCCACATGGAAGAAACACTCCAACGCATGTGATCATGAGGTATTGAAGGGATCAGGTATCAGATATCAGAGGACAGAAAACAAACAACCATGTCAATGTGCATGAGGGGAGTTGGAATGAAAATCTCAAGCTCATCTATATACAATTGGATGTCCCCTCACAGAAGGGTCACAAGAAGGGATGAACCAGCCAGGGTGCAGTGTAGCACTGAAGATACACACAACATTCCTCTACTTCTTTAATGCTTCTTCCCCTCCATTTTCATACAAATCTCACTAGACCAGAGCATGTGCACAGGTTCAGATCAGAGCTCTAGACAAATGATCCAGTACAGATAAAATCCTCAGGACTACTGATGAGAGCAGCAATACAATGTGGGTTGGGAGAAAAGGGCGGTGGTGGAAAGGGAAAACCAATCACAGTGAACAACATAAAAATCTCTCCCCAGACTATGGATCATAAAAAACATGAAAATAATAATTTAGCCCGGTGGCACAGTGGATGTGCGCGGGACTGCGGCCCACAAGGTTGGTGGTTCAAATCCAGCAACAGCTCTCCAGGAGCAAGGCTGGGCCTCCTACTTCCACCAGCGGGCAGTGATGCCCATTAAAAAAAGAAAATAATAATTTATATATTATCAATGATTAATGAGGGTTGGAGGTTACGGGAGGGAGGAGTCTGGAAGAAGAGCCAATACCAAGGGCTTAAGTAGAAAGAAAATGTTTCAAGAATGATGATGACATCAAAGTTGCAAATGTGCTTTGTATACAATAGATGTATGTATGGATTGTACTAAGAGTTGTATGATCCCCCAATAAAATGATGTTAAAAAAAGAAAAAACATACAAAAAAAGAAAAAGAGAATTTCCTGGTTGGTGTAAACATTTTGTGCTTAACTATAGGCTTAGTGGTTACACATTGGACTGTAGACCTTAACGTCAAAAATTCCAAACCACTAGTGACTCTGCGGGAGAAAGAATGGGCTTTCTATTCTGAGAGAAAGATGGGGCTTTCCATTTCAGGCTCAGAAACTCACAAGGGCAGTTCTTCCCTGATGTCTGAGGTCGCTATTGGCATCGCCTGGCTAGCAATGCATTTGGCTTTTTGTTTACTAACATAAAGGTTTGTAGTCCAAAACCACTCATAAGTACTATGGAAGCAATGCCTTGGGATGAAATTCTGTGTATATTTCAACCAAGAAACACCTATGGCGTTATTCTGTGCTGTAATACATGGGGCCCGATTCAATAGCGCAGCAGTGGGTTTATTTGAACTTTTTTTATTCACGCATGAGGAACCAGGCATTGAATTATATGTCTAGGTAAGAATCATATGTTGCAATCACAAGTAAGTAATGGACCTTTAATCCTTTGTCTTTAATTTCAGCAGTCTTTCCAATCAACAGGTTTCAACTAGTGTCCGCTAGATGCACTACCTCTTTCCTCTTTCATCTTTGAAAGCAATGTCTGAAGACATGTCGGAAGTTTTATTTTTAATAATTATTTTATTCATAAATATATAAGAAATTATACATATCAGTAAACTTCTATCACATCTGGGATTTTGTATGGTGTCAATTAACCATACGGGAGTAAATTTATCATGCACAGACATACTTTTCTTCATTTTATGACTCACACTGACCTTTGTCACTTGATCCTGCTTGGTCTTATATAATTGATTTTGATTATTCTTATATTATTGGTAAATACATTCAAGTAATTTAATCAGAATTACTGGAAGAAAGTATATTCTTCCCTCTGTCTAGGATGGGTTTCTCGCCACTTATTCTAGAAAACAGCTACATCTGTTATAGTTCCATATGTGTGCCTAAAAAGTCAATGTGATATGCAAAACCACACAGGAAAGCAATGAAGTTAATGGAAAATGAAATTATGGATTGAGAACCCAGAAAGCTCTTTGCCACAACACAAAAAGATCGAAAACATCAGAAAGTTTTGCACATTTTATGTAGGTAAGAAACCACAACTAGGGAAGATGGAACCAATTGCAGCACTCTACATCTAACCTCCCTGGGGTATGGACAACAGGGAAGTGGGAGAAGGGACACATAGAACTGTGTATGATATGACAAAATAATGATAGTTTGTAAGTTATTAAGGGTTCATGATGGACTTGGAGTGGGAGGGAGGGGAAATATGGGGAGCTGATACCAGGGGCTTAAGTAGAAGGAGGATGTTTTGAGAATGACGACAGCAACAAAAGTACAAATGTGGTCTGCATACAATTGATGTATATATTGATCATTATAAGAGTTTCATGAGGCACCAACAAAATGATTTTTTAAAAAGAAACCACAATTATTATATTGTCACGCATCAATTTACTGTTGACTATATTTTCAGCATTGCTGGAATTCAGGTGGGAAAGAGCCTGCAGCGAGTGCAGTGTGTATCGGAGACTTTTGTAATTTATTTACTATTTGGAATTTATCATAATTTTCTCCATGGATTGAAAGTATTGCATCGTAAAATGAAAACAATAGATTTTGTCAACTTCTATGGAGAGCAAGTTGACTGTTCATCCATTCAAAATAACCTTTCCCAAAACTTTCCTCTATGATAGAATTGGGAAGCTAAAATATTCAATTTCTGAGTCTTCCTTGTGGTTGTAGATGGCCATCTGATTTATGCTTGTAGATGGCCATCTGATTTATGTTTAGTCAATCACATGTGAGTAAAAGTATGTTGATACTATATTTTCCATCCCTTTTAAAATCTTGTTTGCAATATGAAGCTAAGCATGGAGTTTTATAAGCTAGAGTGTAGCATCACACACATAGCACAAGTCAGTTCTGAGATCCGATAATGGGTCTCTGAGGCTGTAATTCTTTTTATTTATAACTCATTTTATTGTGGGCTTATACCATTCATCACCATCCATACATATATCCATAATGTAAAGCACATTTTTGTTTTTGGTGCCCTCATTGTTCTCAAAGCATTTGCTTTCTACTTGAGCCCCTGGTATCAGCTCCTTATTTCACCCGGCCTCCCTCCCTGTCCTCTCCTTCTTCATGAATCCTTGATAATTTATAAATTATTATTGTTTTGTCACATTTTACTGTCCTATATATCCCTTCACACAGTTTTCTGTTGTCTGTTCCCCAGAGACGAGGTTATATGCAGATCCTTGTAATCAGTTCCCCCTTCCTACCTCACTTTCCCTCCACCCTCCTGGTATCACTATTCTCACCACTGGTTCTCAAGGGATCATCTGTCCAGGATTCCCTTTATTTCTAGTTCCTTTCTGTACCTGTACCAGTGTACATCCTCTGGTCTAGTTGGAGTTGTAAAATAGAGTTGAAATCATGATAGCGGGAGAGGAAGCATTTGTAACTGTATCAGTGTACATCCTCTGGTCCAGTTGGATTTGTAAGTTGGAATCATGATAGCAGGGGAGGAAGCATTTAAGAACGAGAGGAAAGTTTCATCGCTGCTACACTGCACTCTGACTGGCTGAGACTCTTCTATAAGGGGATGTCCAGTTTTCTCCATTGGGTATTGGGTCCCCAATCTGGACTCCCCCTTTTTCACAATGATATGATTTTTTGTTCTTTAATGCCTAATACCTGATTTCTTTGACACCTGTGATCACACAGCCTGGTGTGTTTCTTTCATGTGGGCCTTGCTGTTTCTGAGTGAGATGGCCACCTGTTTAACTTCAAGTCTTTAAGACCCTAGACACTATATCTTTTGATAGCTGGGCACCATCAGCTTTCTTCACTACATTTGCTTATGCACCTGCTTTGTTTTTGGCAGTTTTGTTGGGAAGGTGAGCATCATGGAATGCCAGTTAAATAGCAGAAAGTGTTCTTACATTGAAGGAGTGTTTCAGAGTGTTTCAGTGTCTGCTACCATAATACTAAGCCTATAAATATGTATGCATATGGTAGATCTCTTTCCCCATAGTCATATATAAATATATTTACATATGCATATGCCTGTATCTAGACATCTATAAATGCCCTTTGCCTCTTAGTTCTTTCCCCTACTTCCTTTTACTTTCTGCTTGTTCCACTATCTTGCTCAGCCTTCATTTGGGTTTCAGTAATCCCTTTTGATTACATTGCCTTTGACTAATCCCTAGCACGCCTCCAACATCCACCTTGCCACTAATTTTGGGTCACTTATTGCTCCTTTGTCCCTGGGTTGGTTAATACCACTTCCTGTCCCCCATTTCCCCTCTCCCATGACATCTCTCCTGAACCATCGGTCCTATCGATTTCTCTTCCAGGTTGTTTATCCTGCCTATCTTCTCTAGATAGACCTGCAGAGATAATAAAAATAATATAAATAAATAAATAAGACAGGGGAAGACAAAATGACAAAAGAAAATAAAACAATGACAACAACAACAAGAAAAAACAATGTCAAAAAAAAGAAAAACCTGTAAATAGCTCAAGATCTGTTGTTGATGTTGAGGCATGCTTTCTGGTTGAGTCTGATGGCATGCCATGCCATGACCCAAAAGTCTCTTTGGTATTATCTCAGGACTTCTCTGATCTGCTCTCCTTGCTGGTCTGTTGTACTGCATTAGTTTGCATTGTTTCATTTCCTTATCCTGTGACATTTCCTTATCCTGTGGCATTCTCACAATTGTTATGTTTCAGCCCATTGAGGGTCTTTCTCATTTTCACGTCTGCTCCACTTTATCAAGCTTGATGTCCTTTTCCAGCACTGGCCTTTTCTGATAACATACCCACAGTAGTTAAGATCAAGTCTCATCATTCTTGCTTCCAAGGTGCATGCTCATTGTACTACTTTCAAGACATGCTTGTTGGTTATTCCCCTTTTAATATTCTTGCCAAAATCATAATTCAAATGCATCGATTCTTCAGTCTTCCTTATTCAATACCCAACTTTTACTTGCGTATGAAGTGACTGAAAATACCATGGCTTGGGCCAGGTCTGCCTTCCAGCTAAAATGAACACCCTTGTTTTTCACCACTTTAAAGAGCTCTCATGCAGGAGATGTACACAGAACAGGGGGCGATTCGATCTTTCACTACTGTTTCCATGAGTATTCATTATGGTTTCAAACAAGATGAATCCTCGACAACTTCAGTCTTTTCCCAGTTCTTCTGTTATTACATCTTTGGCCCAGTTGTGAATATTTATGTTTTTTTTAAATTGAATTATAATTGAAAGGTACAATCCTTACTCTTCATTTTTAATGCTTTGAGTTGTGTCATCTACATAAACCAGGTCATTAATAAGCCTATTCCAATCCAGATGCCATGTCTTCTCCATAGTCCAGCTTCTCTGATTATTGGCTCTGAATATAATAGATTGAGTAAGAATGATGAAAGGATACAAGCCTTGTACATATATTTCTTCATTTTAACCATGCAGTTCTCCCTTGTCTTATGTCTCTCTTGTTCAAATGGTTACCTATTGATTCCTTTAGGGGTTCTGGATGAACACAGTAGAATGTACTGGAATTTATTCTACTCCAACTGTTATTCTGATGGAAGTTTCTTATTACCCACACATACCCCTTAAGTTCTTTCCTCATGAGCATCGCCTGTGACTTCTATATAGGCATTGCTGTGAATTATCAAACCCAACAGAAAAGTAGAGTGTCATAAGTGGAACAGTTGGTGGCATAATAGGTAAACAAAAATGGAGGATGGATGCCTGTTTGGCCTCTGCCTTTTGGTGAAAGAGAAGCCAGAGGAGGTCAGATAAGTTACTCAGTGCTACTCAGTGCCATAGAGGGGGATGACCATGGAGACAGTGTGAACGTTTCCTTTTCTTCCGTGAACAGTCACTATCGTGTAAAGACAAAGATGTCTTTGGGGGAAAATAGGTAGAAAGACTAGCATTACTAGTGTCAGTAGCATTATAGGATCTATCCTCAAAGGGACAAGGTTTCCCTTTATTTGAAAGTTTGCACATTTAATGCGGCTTCCATGTGCCAGCCAGATTTGACATCAACTAACAACAGCTCTCTATTACCTCATTCTTGTATTGTTTTCCTGTCCACTTTTTTCCTTGCTTGGAATAAATGAACTTCAGCTAGGTTAGGACAGTATTATCTTGTGTCTCTTGGATATGCATTCCTAATTGATGGAAAATTTGTTTAGTAATGCAACTTTAAGAAATCATATTTCTCTTCTTCCCTGATGTTTTCTGTATAAGAAGTCTAATTCACTGTCATGATAGTTTAGATTTCCTCTGTCCATTTCCACTGTTTCTTCAAAGAAGAGTACATTTGAATAGTATTCATTGATTTACGAAGAAGTATGAACATGGAACAGGGCAGTCTTTGTCTTTTTGTCTTGGCAGTATGCCTCTTAATCAAGTGCTAATCTTAGTTTTAGAGGTTCTATGTTTGTAAGGGGATCTAAACTTCTTTAGCAAATTCTTGGAACCAACAGCCTTTATCATAGAAAAGGATTTTTAGGTTGTAGGTTGTGTCAAATTGACCTTGAGTAATATACACATGCATTGTATTGTGAAGTGATATAAGCTGAAATAACTGAAGGAAAGCTCCAAGCCTCAAGCTGCAATTCTGGAAAATTCTATGGACAATTTTTTCTTTCTTTTCTGATGGAAATTTGAATGATGTAAAAAGCATCATGAAAGTGATCTGAGTATTCAATTTTCCACTTAAAGAAAATTTCAAACTACTTTGGTAAGTAATGACTGAACCTAAAAACTTGTTGAGTGGTCATCTAGGACACAACTAATGGTCTCTTCAACTGGGACAAAGAAGAAAAATAAAACCAAAGATTCCAAGAAACAATTGATCAAAGGGACTAGTGGAACTTGAGAAATGTAGTTTTCAAGATCTGAAAAGGTTGGAGATTAGAGTCCATTCAGAGGCAACTTGGAAGAAAAATCTGCTAATTAGTTTCTTTAAAACACTAGTCATTTAAAACTGCATGGAACATTGCTGTATTCTTGCACATGTGTCATGATCATGAGCTGAATTTTACTGAACTCTATTTGTTTTATCTTTTAGTTTAGCTTGTCCCAGCAACTTAGTTCCAGCACCATATGGAGAAAAAACCAGGAATATTTCCCCATCTATTAGCGCACTAGAGTTTTCAGTTGTCAATGATGCTTTTTTTTTTTTGTAAATATGGAATCATTGCTAAAAAGAGGTAAGGCATTTGTCAAACAAGTCATCATTTATCTTTTCCCTAATGTAACAAAATCCTTTCTTTACAGACAGTCTGTGAAAGTGATGCTAACTCATTTCCTTTACTTTTAAGGCCTCACCTGCTTAGACAGTATTTCCTAAGTTTACTGGCACAAGGCTGGCTTTTCTTCTCAACATCTCCAGAAAGCTATGGTGATGAGTCTCCACATTACCAGATTTCTCCACTTTACCAGAAAATCTTCCAGGATCCAAAACTGTACCTGTGATAATCTGCATTTGGCATGAAACTATTAAAAAAATTCCCCAACTTTCCATTGCTATTTTTCTAAGTACATATACTTAGTCTTATATTCCCCTTTAGAAAGTTTCAACTTTTTATTTTTAGTGAATCCTAAAACTTATTAAGATACATAATTTATTGGATAAGTTCAAGTGGCCCTAATGCAAGTTAACTCAAGAATAGGTAAAGAATTTATTTTCCTTGTTGAACCTGCAGAAAATTATGTTCAATGAAATAATTCAATCACTAAAAGATAAATCTTGAATGAAACAAGTATTATGAAAAATCAAAAAAAGGATTTTTCACAGAAGGAAGCTTGAGTTACCATAGGTGGGAGAAAATGGGAAGTTAAAAAGTTCACTAAAGGGTAGACACATATTAATTCAGGTGAGGGGGGAGATAAGAAAAAGAAATGAGAAATATATACTTTCACATTATATGATAGTGCTCCTTAATTTTTAATTAGTGTTGAGTTTAAATAGAAAGTTAAAGGCAGGGGTGGGGATTTTGATAAACTCAACTTTCTTTCTATTTGACTTTCCCTTTAAAATGTTGTCTAAAAATAATAAATGTGCTAAATTTGAAAGGGTTTCATGGGGATGAAGTGAGCTAGTAGGTGTAAAATGCCTAGAGGAGTGCTGTGCACAAAGTATTTGCCATGTAAGAAAAATTGGTTAATTTGAATGGTGGTATCCCAACCTATGACAGTTGTATTATACAATGTGTGCTCTCCTTTGCAATTGTTTACCTCATACTTTATCTTTTAAAAGCAAATCACTTCCCTGAGACACCATTACCCAATCTAAGCACTTTCTGGAAACACACTCTGAGTTCTTGTGTCCTAAGGGCATACACCATGGGGTTAAATGCTGGGGGTATGACATTGTGTAGCACATTGAGGAGAACAGGAATGAAAGGAATCTTTTTTCCTGCCAAGTGGGTGACATTTAGCACAACAATGACTGTGTAGAAAAAGAGGATGAGGATGAGGTGGGAGCTGCAGGTGCTCAGAGCCTTTGAGGTTGCTTCAGCAGAGTTCAGTCTCAGGACTGAGCGAAGAATCAAAGCATAGGAAACAAAGACCAGACACATGTCACTCCCACCCACCACCCAAGCCAAGGCTAATTGGTAGAACTTGTTAATGGTTATGTCATCACAGGC
>PVJH01041862.1:0-14674 GCA_004026705.1 Nesogale talazaci | reverse complement strand
TATGGATATAAGGGAAAGGTTTATAGACAAGAGGAATGGAATATGGAGAAAGCACCCCAACCTGGTCCAGTTCAAAGTCATAAGTCTGATATTAGCCCATATGTCTGATACCAGTCTATAAAGTCTCCTTCTGACTCATGAAGTCACAGGCCAGTGGATGCAGAGCTCTGGTGCTGGCAGGTGTCCCTTCATGGCTCAGAGCTCAGGGTCCATCAGCAGTAACCATTGGTGATAGAAACATCTCAGCACTGGCAGGGGTCTCTTTCTGGCTTTTCTGGCTTCAGAGGTCTGGTTCCATCAGGGTAAGGCTGGGAGGCTTCTCTTCCGGCTCCTCCAGTTCCTCAAATGCTGTCATCTTGTCTTGTCAGTCAAGCGACTCCCAACAACTGGGAAGATGGTCTCTCATCTCCAAGAGGGAAACACTGTGAGACTTCCCAGAATTCTGAGGAGAAAGCCAAGCCCACACAAAGGCCTCATTGGCTACTCATTGACTATCTCCAGATTGACAGGCCAGACTCTACCCCTACATCCCAATCATGAAATGACTTCAAGTACATGACCGCCACAGATGGGTGAATTTTATAGCGTGTGAATTATATAGCTCAATTGAAGAAAAGAAAAAGGCCGGGGGGATAAAGTTAGAGAAGGGATTTAATTGAGCTAGGAGTGTTTCTGCAGGAACTCTGGTGGCCGGTTGGTTAAGCATCGGTCAGATAACGGCGACGTTGTCACTTTGAAACCACCAGTCTCTCCTTAGAAGAAAAAGAGGTGATTTCCTCCCGTATAGATTTACAGCCTCAGAAACCCTACAAAGGGGCTTCAGTGAGTGGCGACTAACTCAATGCCAGAATGGCAGTGGGTCCTTCTTTTTTTGGAGGGCGCGAGAAAGTCCCTCAGGAGACCCCAGACTTCTTTCTTTGACGATGCAAGGATTTTCCTTCATCATCAAATATAATTGGAACACGTGAGAGGTCACTAGTTCAGAGTGACAGTGGTGTGGCCCGAACGAGGTGACTGGGACACATGGCTTCGCTCTCAACCCCTCCAGGGCTGGGTGACTCGGAGCTGGCTGATTTCGTGTCAGCACCATGGAACGGAAAGAACACGCACTTCAGAAGCTGACAGTCGTACCCGTCTTGGTTCTGCCCCTGGCTCACGGGACCCTTGGGCATGTTGCTTGACCTTCCTGGGTCTCCTCTCTTCATCTCCGGCATGGGTTGGTAGGAGGCCTGACGGGGAGACCCAGGTGCTCACACCGTCAATGTTAGTTTGCTAGGCCCATCCCTGATCCTTGTCTAGGGTGAGATTTCAGCCCACTGATTTGACACGAGAGAGCCCAAGGGCAGGAGGCTGGCCACTTGTCCTCCTCTGCTCCCCTGTCACACCTCCAATAGGATGGGATCTGCCGAACACTCAATCTCCCCTGCCTAGTAAGTATATCTGAGGGCAACTGCCCTGCCTCCTACAAGAATTCAGTTGAACCGTAAGTGTTGGAGCAGAGGGTTCATCCAGACCGGCTGTTCTTGCTGTAAGGGACTGGGCTCGGGCCCAGGGCTACCTTGTATAAATCGCTCAGTTCCGCACCACCTTCTCGTTGTTGGAGCTGTCGTGTCAGCCCGTCTCGGGGATGGCGAGGCCCATGTTGGTGGTCCTCTGTCTTGGCCAACGGGATGCCCTTTTTCTCCAGTTGGTCACAGCAAGGGAGCTGCAGCCCTGCCCTGCGCACAGCGAGGGAGCACCTTGGTCACATGTCTTCGAAGCCTGACGTGTCCGATGCCAACAGAGCAGTGTCCTGGGCAGGTCAGTCACTGGAAAGCAGGTGACTACGATGAGTTTCCAGGTACCCCGACCTCTGCGTTTTCCTCCAGCTCTTTGTAAGCCCTGTGACACAAGGTGTCTCCTGACTTGCCCTAAGGCAGTGGTTCTCAATCTTCCTAAAGCTAGGACTCCTTAATAGAGTTCCTCCTGAGATGGTGACCCCTCCCAACCATAAAATCATTCTCATTGCTACTTCATCACTGTCATTTTGCTACTTTTATGAATCGGGCGACCCTTGTGAAAGGGTCATTTGATCCCCAAAGGGGTCGCGGCCCATAGGTTGAGAACCACTGCCCTAGCACATAATGTTCCCAAACTTATTTAGCCTACCACCCAGCCTTGTTAGAAAAAAATTACTCAAGGTCTTCCTGGCCATTGCCAACATCTGCGCTAAATATAGCCCATCATCCAGGATGAAGTGTTGGGATCGGCTTTGCAGCCTGCCTTCTGTGGCTCCGTGCCCACCCCTCCCAGGGGGCTGTGGGTGTTACTCACTTTAGGAAACAGTACCCTAGAATGGGCCCTTGGCCCCCCTTTCATCCGAGAGAACCCTCTGCAGCTGTGGAAACTGAGTCAGGGGGCTCTTTTTAGAAGCCCCCCCTTCCCCTTCTCTGCACACTCTCTGACCCGCAAGCTGGCTTGCGACGTTGCCCCTCTCTCTTATCCCCCCTCTTCTCCGCCATCTCTCTCTCCCCCTCAAGCTGAGAAGACTATCGCCTGTGAACAATTGTCACAAATTAAAGCGAGACCTGTTTGCAAATGTTGTGCCTGCACTTGCCGGCCAGGAAGGCGAGCCTGCCTCCCAAGAATTTGCATCTCCCATTCCAAATATGCACTTTTGCGGAGACGAAAGAACGCCTCCCAGCTTTCAAGCTGGGCTTGGCGTTGACCTCTAGGTTTCAAGATTTTCTGCAGAGTGTCCTCTGACGATTCAGCCGCATTCAGTCAGACGCGGCCCTTTCATGGGCTTGCCGATTGAATGGAGATGGGGGATGAGAAGATTTAGCCCAAAGCCACCGACTTTATCTGTTGCTGCTTTCACCCTTAAAAATAAAAGCTCCCCCCCCCGCCCCCAAATAATCTCCATGGAAACTTGTTTTCATGTCTAGGCTTTAGCTTCTGCTTTAGTTAAGGAGACCATCAGCAATAACCACAGCAAACGGTGGAGTCTTCATTTCTGAACACGGAATCCAGCTGGCTTCCCCGTTTCTCTCCATGTCACCCAGCACCCCAGGCAGCCTCATCCAAACTCCACCAGGAAGGGCACCTCACCACAGCCAACCTCCCATCTCCCCACCCCAGTTTGTCCACCGACACCCGTCTGTCAGTTGGTGGCTTGCATGCGGCTGTGATGTTGACAGCAAGACCAGGACGGGGCAGCTTTGCGCTCTGGCGGAGCTGGCCAAGTGGCCACTAACTCAGACAACGATTTTAACTGCCTGTCGGCCTCACACAAACCCAACTGTCCCTACCGTATCTCTCGCTGCTCCCCAACAATGGCCAACCACCACGTTCAAACACCCTCTCTGAGCATCCAGCTTCAGAGCCTGGAAACAATGGCCCCTTCACAACCAGTCAGTTATGAGCGGCCCCATCCCAGCGGAGGCTGGTGGGGGTGCCGTGTGCCTCAGAAGGGCCTCGGTCTCCCTCAGCACCTACCTCTGTCGACCCTTCTTCCCCTTACACGGAGGGAGGCCTCTGTCTTGACGAACGTGTCGTGCTCACAGTGCGGCTTGGCCACAGATCTGCCTGTCACAATAACCAGCGTCACCCTGGGCCACACCACCCAGCTCTGTTTCACTTAGAAGTCGGCGGAACAGTGGGATTTCTCATGATGGCTTCATTCAACACCCTGGCAGGCCTGCGGGCTCAGGATGGGGGCAGGTTTACACAGATGCGAGGGTCTCCGGCACCCTGAGCAGGTGTCTGCTAACCTCCCTCGGACCACCCTCACACTAAAGCGCCCCCCTTGGCTTAAGGTCTGAGAGGCCAGCCTTTGAGCTGGACTCCCTGCCTGCTGCTCTTCCACTCGCTGCTGCTGCTGCTGCATGAGGCTGGGAGCGGGCAGGGGACAGCAGGGACTGGGAGGGAGGCAGTGTCCGCACAATGCTTAGGAGCTGAGGGCTGCCCTTCCCAAAGCCGCCTGGGTGGCATATGTGAATGTACACTCAACCACTGGCTGTATATTTGTCAGTTCAAATCCCCCCAAATAGAAGAGAGGTCTGGTCATCAAAGAACTCAAAATCATACCATTGTAAGTGAGGGGGAGTACAGATTGGGGACCTCATCTGTAGGTAATGGGACATCCCTTTACAGAAGGATCTCAGGGAGGAAACCAGCCAGTCAGGGTGCAGTATAGCAATGATGAAACATACAACTTTCCTCTAATGCTTTCTCCCCCCCCCCCCCCCAATCACGAATCCAATTCTACCTTACAAATCCAGTTAGACCAAAGGATATACATTGGTACAAATAGGAACTGGAAATGTGGGGAATCCAGTACAGATAATCCCTTCAGGACCAGTGGTGAGAGTGGCCATACCAGGAGGGTAGAGGGAAGGTGGGGTAGAAAGGAGAAACTGATTATAAGGATCTACATATAATCTCCTTCCTGGGGTATGGACAACAGGAAAGTTGGTGAAGGGAGACATCAGACAGTGCATGATATAGCAGAATAATAATAATTTATAAATTACCAAGAGTTCATGAGGGAGGGGGCATTGGGGAGAGAGGGGGAAATGAGAAGCTGATAGCAAGGGCTTCAGTAGAAAGCAAATGTTTTGAGAATGATGAGGGCAACAAATGTACAAATGTGCTTGACATACAATGGATGGATGTATGGATTGTGATAAGAATTGTATGAGTGCTTGCTTCGGCAGCACATATACTAAAAAGAGTTGTATGAGCCCCCAATAAAGTGGTTTAAAAAAAAGAAGAAGAGAGGCCTGACACTTTGCTTCTGCAAGATCGCAGCCTTGGGAACCTTGTGGAACACACCTGAGGTCTCTACACGCCTCCCCCCACCCCGCCCCACCCCCCGCCCCGGTGCCAGCTGGTTTGTGTTGGGCTAGACTATGCTGTTGTGTTCTGTGGGATCGATTCCCACTCTGTGACCCCATGTGACTGAGTATAACTGTCCCTATAGGCTTTTCTTCGCTATAATCTTTTGTTCTTTTTTTAAAACAAAAATTCAGAATACCATTCTATTTACTATATCCAATGGTTGGGGATGGGGATATCCAGGCAGATGGGGAATGTGACATTGAGGCAATTCTCACCCCATTCGCAAAGCCTCAGTGGAAGTCAAAACATCGCATGGCATCTTTGGAGCTGCAGTTTCCCTGTCTGCAAAGTCAGGGGAAGAATTCTGACCTCCCACGGGTTGTCATAAAGATGAAAATGAGATCGTATGTATAACATGCATAGCAAGTAGATCTGGTTAAATATGCAATAGATCTAGGAGCGGGTGGCTAAAATGAATGTGCACGAGATTATGCTCGGGCTGTACTTTCTGTGGAAGTGAATTGCCATGTCTTTTCCCCCCAGAACCACTGGGTGGGTTTGAGCTGCTAACCTTTTGGTAAGCAGGTGAGTTGAATCCGTCATCCCTTTCATGGGTCACCAGATGCATCGCAGTAGCAAAATGACAGTGATGAAGTAGCAATGAAAATAATTTTATGTTTGGGGGGGGGGTCACCACCCCCTGAGGAACTGTATGAAAGGGTCTCGGCATAAAGTAGGTTGAGAGCCACTGCTCTAGGAAGAAAGGTCTGGGAATTTACTTTCAAAAAATTAAGCAACGGCAATCTAGTGGACCACAAGAGAACAGGACAAGGTACAGGCCTGGAAGATGAGCCCCTGCCGTGGGAATGTATGGAGACGACTCATTGGCCACACCAAGGGATTGGGACCTACAGACAAGCCTGAAGCTGCAGTCCTGGTGGCATTGTGGGTTGGGACTTGGACTGCTGACCACAAGGTTAGATGTTCCAACCCACCAGTTGCTCCTGGGGAGTCAAACGAGGCTTTCTAGTCCTCTAAAGATGTACAGCTTTGGAAACCCACCATGGGCAGTTCTATTCTGTCCAGTAGGCTTGTGATGAGTATGTCCTTGGCTTGATGGCACTGAGTGTGTGAAAAAATAAAAAGTATGTGTGCATGCGTGCGTGTGTGTTGTTCAGTTTTTCCAGAGAACCCTTTCGGATACACCACTCACGAGAAAACAAGGAGACGCTTGGCCAGAAGTCACACAGACAGCAGGCCCCAAGCTGGGACCTAAAGAGAGCCCAGCAAACCCTCAGCTCGTGCCTGTCCCACGGTGCCATCTGGGAAAGTTGATGTGACACCTTCAAGACCAAGGAGGTGAAGAGCCACCGGCACCACCTGCTTTCTTTCACCTTGTTAAGCTGTTTGACATTGACTTCTGTTCTTTTATGATCTCTTTCCTGGGCTCCCCTCAACTGACCTCTCTCTGCAGGCACCCCACCACCACATCAGTGCCCCAGGAGAGTGTGGGTGACCTGTCCCTTCTCTGGTCCTTGCTGGGACTCTTCTGCACCACAGATCATGCCCTTGAAGGGTATGATGTTCCCCCAGGGCAGCCATGGCAGCTACCTCACCCTGGATGTGCGCAACTTCTGTCTTTCACAGAGAGGAGAGTGGAGGTGTTTGCAAAGTCTCTGAAGTGTTCTATGTTATCTCCTGTCCCTCACACACACACATATGTAACCAATGACACCCAATTTTACCCATAAACATCGTTTGATGGGAACCTAATTTGTTATGCAAGCAATCATCAAATACCCAAAGAAATGCTATTTTTTAAAGTCATATTCCACTCCATTATCGATCTGGTTCTTGGAACATATCTTGTACAACTTGCTAGTAACTGGAATGTTCATATTATAAGATCTGACACAGAGAGCAGGGGGTTAGAAACTTTTTCTTAAAAGGCCAAGTCGTCAGTATTTTGGAATTTATGGGTTCTATGATCTACGTCACAATTTCAAAAAAACCGTCCACAGCCAAACACACTGCCGTGGAGTTGTTTCTGGCTGATGGCCTTCCTACATGGGGTTTCCGAGGTTTCATAAGTATTTACATGCGCCGATAGCCTCATCGTTCTGTCCAAGAGAGGCTGGTGGGTGTGAAGAGAGGCCTCCCTGCTAGCAGCCCAACACTTACCCGACAGCATCATCAGGAAACAAATGCTCGACTCTTCAGTTATGGCACAAAAGCAGCCAGAGGGAAGACGTAAAAGATAGATTTGGGGAAAGATGAGGTGCTTGCTGTCAAGCTGTCCTCGTACAACCAAGTGAATCATCTCTGTCCTCTCGCTGCTGAGTTTAAGCTTAAGTGAGCTTAAGCTCACCAGTGTAGCCTGAACGTCAGTCCATCTTGTTGAGGGCCATTTCTTATTCACTGTTCTACTTTCCCAAGCATGCTGTCCCTCTTCAGGGACTGGTCTCTCCCGACAGCATGTTTGAAATATGTGAGAGGAAATCTGGCCATCTTTGTTTTTAAGGAGCGTCCTGTCTGTACTTCTTCCAAGACAGATCTACGGCTTCATTTGGCAGTCGTGGGCCTTCCAGTATTCTTCACTAGTACACAATTCAAATGCATTCTTCATTGGTCTTTATTATTCAACGTCCAACTTTCACATGCATAGCAGACAATGGAAAATATCATGGCTTAGGTAAGGCACACGCCCAAGACCTCAAAATTATCATCCTTGTTTTTCAACACTCTATGGAGGTCTTGTGAAATAGATTTACCGATTGCAACGTGTTATTGGAGCTCTGGACTGCTGCTTCCAGGAGCATTGGTTGTGGAGTCAAGTCAAATGAAACCCTTGACGATGTCAATTATCATGATGCTGCCTAGCGGTTCAGTTGTGAGAGTTTTTATTTTCTTTACAGGGAGCTGTAATCCAGACTGAAGGCTGCAATCCTTGATTTTCTTCAGCAAGAGCTTCAGGTCCTCCTCACTTTCAGCAAGCAAGGTCATGCTATCTGTATATTGTATAAACCTTCCTCCAATTCCGCTACTGCATTCTTCTTCATATAATACAGCTTCTCTGATGAGATGCTAAACATATAGCTTGAATGAGTATGGTGAAAGTATACAACACTGACATATACCTTTCTCTCCTTTTTAATCTTCTGTGATTTTAAACCATGCAGTATTCCCTTGTTCTGTTTGCACAACTGTCTCTTGTTCCATCCGCAAGTTCTGCAGGACTACAGTGACGTATGCCCATCTTTCTCAAGGTTAGCTGTAATTTGTTACAGTCCACACAGCCCAATGTCTTTGCATAGTCAATGAAATATATACAAACATCTTTCTGTTAGTCTCTGCTTTGTGGCAAGATCTTTGTAAAATCAGCAATGATATTCTTTGTTCCGTGACCTCCTCTGAATTTGGCCTAAACCTCTGCTAGCTCCCTGTCAATGTGCTGCTCAATTGGTGTTCAGCAAAATTTTACTTCCATATTATATCCATGATTTTGCTATTGTTAGGCGCTACGGGGTAGGATCTGACACATGGTGACCCTACGTACAACAGAACAAAGCACTGGTTCCATGCAATCCTTGAAATTGTTATTATGTTTGAACCCATTGTTGCAGCCACCTTATTACTCCTTCTTAATGAGGACTTTCCTCTTTTGGCGGCCCCTCTACTTTACCCAGCACGATGCTCTTCTTCAGGGACTGGTTTCTCCTGAGAACATATTCAAAGTATTGTTCAATCATTTGTGCATTCTGTTGAGTCGGTTTTCTTTGGAATGCATAGAAATACATATCTCTTCCGCTGAGTTGGCCAACCAGATGTCTTCCAAATTTCTCTGCACAGATGACTGAGTGCTTCCGGTGCTTCATCAGCCTGTTGAAACATTCCCATTGGTAGTTCATCAATTTTTGGAGCTTTGCTTTTGGTCAATACTTTCAGTGCAGTTTGGAGTTTTTTCTTCAGCACCTTTGGTTCTTGCTTATATACCACCTCTTAAAATAGACTGTCCACTTGTTCTTTTTGGGACTGTGACTCTGTAGTCTTTCTGTCTTCTCTCGAGGCTTCCTTCATTATTCAATGTTTTGCCAATAGAGATTTTCAATATTGCAACTCGGGCTTGATTTTCTTGCCCAGTTTAAGATATATTGGGTATGTTTTTCCTTTTCGGTTTTCTAATTCTAGGTTCTTTGCACATTTCATTATAGTATTTTATGTTGTCTTCTTGAGTTGCCCTTTGAACATTTTCTGCTGTGCTCTTTTTTTTCTTCCATTTGCTTTATATATGTTATGACAAAGAGCAAGTTTCAGAGTCTTTTCTGACATCCACTTGAATCTTCTATCTCTCTTTTGTCTTTTAAAGTGACCTTTTGCTTTAGTCAATTCTTGATATCATCCTATAGCTCATCAGGTCTTCTGCCATTAGTGTTCAATGCATCAAATCTGTTCTTGAGAAGTTCTTGAAATTCAGGTGCGATAGACGTAAGGTCATATATTGACTCTCATGGGCTTGTTTTTATTTTCTTTAACTTCAACCTGAACTTACATAGAAGCAATTGATGGTCTGTTCCACAGGCCAGTTTGTGGCCTGGTTTTAGTCTTTGATATTGAATTTTTGCATTATCTCTTCCCACAGATGTACTCAA
Organism: Nesogale talazaci; assembly: GCA_004026705.1. Lineage (NCBI taxonomy): Eukaryota > Metazoa > Chordata > Mammalia > Afrosoricida > Tenrecidae > Nesogale > Nesogale talazaci. The sequence goes on along the minus strand of PVJH01041862.1, from coordinate 5,204 downwards.
TGGGAACTCTGTGTATTCCTTTTGGAGAAGTTCATATGCAGAATAGCTGTATGTGTTGTTGAAACAGCTATTTACTATGATGAAGCTGTTGGTCATGCAATTCTTTTTATCACAGGTCCCTACCTTCATATCTCTCACCAAGACCATATTTCTCAACCACGATAACTTTCCAACTTTTGCATTCTAACCACAATAATTACCAATGCAATTTGATGGCCTGATATTGATTGATTGCATGATCATTTTAGACTAAGGATGTTGGTAGAATTTTTCAATTGTGTGCATGACTAGCCTTAGTGGTTGGTGCATAAATTGGAATAATAATTGATGTGACTGCATTTCCTTTTATGCAGTTAGACACTATTCTACTACAGACAGCATTGTACTTTAAGATAGATGTTGAAATATCTTTTTTGACAATGGAAGCCATGCCGTTCCTCTTGAACCTGTCATTCCTGGCACAGTAACACATATGATTTTTTTTCATTAAAAATGGCCAATAACAGCCCACATCATCTCACTGATGCTTCGAATATTGATTTCTGCTCATTCCATTTCATTTGTAATGACTTCCAACTTCCTTAGACTCATACATCCTACATTCCAAGTTCCATTTATTAACTGATGCTTGCAGCTGTGTCCTCTCGTTCTGAGTCATGTTCCACCAGCAAATGAAGTTACTGAAAGTTTACTCCTGTACGTTTTACTCCCTCCACATCACTATGGTCAACGCTGCTTCCTCAGTCAAATTTTGAGGGCTTCTGCCCCGAGGGGTTCATCTTCTGCCACTATCTCTGACAATGTTCTGCTTCTATTAGGGTTTTTTTTTTTGGTTTTGTTTTATTTTTTGGGCATCACTGCCCTCTGGTGGTGGGAGTAGGAGGCCCAGCCTTTGCTCCTGTGGAGCTGGAATTGAACCTCCATCCCAGTGGGCTGCAGTCCCGCACACAACAACTATGCCACTGGGACTCAGCCCTTCCTTAGATTTTTAATAACATTATTCTTGATGTTATTTACAGGGTTATTTACAGGCTAAATCCTTTGGAGTGGGCTGTCTATGCCACCTTTGTAGTCTGTTCTTAATCTGGAAGCTCTGCTGAAAGTGGTTTACGTTGGCTGATCCTGCTGGTGTGTGAAATACCGGGGACATAACTCGCAGCATCACAGCAACACACAAGCCACCACAACATGGCAGGCTGACAGACAAAGGGTAGGAGATGTGGTTGGGGCTCTTGAAAAGATCTGCAGAGTCTAGGAATCACGACGTAGGGTCTCTACAAGATGGAATCAACATGATGGCGGTGGGGTCTTTGGTTTTAAATGTGTAAATCCAACTTGACTTTCAAGAACAGGAAGTGGAATGGCTGGGTGGGGCTTGTAGTCAGTGGTATGCTCCGCCTGGATGTAGGGACTCAAGCAGTTAGCAAGAGCACAGACTGTGGATCAGAACCGATGGGTGGCATGGTTCTTCCAGTTTGAAGAACAAATCTACCCACCCACTAGAGTCAGGTCCCAGTGGTAATGATCAACTCACCACAGCCCCCACCTCTGTCTTCAGGTCCTGTGACCGTCTAGGCAAACTCCTCCTTCCAACATGAATGGCTTACTCTTGGGTGACTCTCCCTGCCACCTGACTCCCACCAGAAACATTATGTAGGTTTTCCAACAAGTCTGACAACACTGGGTTGATGATTGTGTGTAGCAGCCTCCAGAGCTTCAAGGAGGTCCACAGTCCTCGCTTAAACCCACTGGACGTTGGGAGTTGCTGGACGTACTAGGAGTACAGTCCTAGCAGGGTCTCTCTGCCACTCTGCTCCTAGAAGAACTCATTGCACAGTACTCATTCCCATTTCCCTTCGCCAGTTGACATTTTCCTGGACACTCCCAGGTCATTGCAAACCAAGGCGGCTGAGCTGTGTGTCTGATGTCTTCTTGCCAACAATCTAGGAATGCCTGGATAGTGCGACGCCCAAAGTGAAGCTCCTAAACTGGATGGAGACCTGCTCCCCTGTTTTCCGAAAAGACTTGGGACATTAGAAACAAAACAACTGTCTTGAAGTGTGATTGATATATAATATGTTGCACATATTCAAAGTGTACAGTTGGACAAACTATGACACACGAGGGGGCTTTTAAAAGTTCGTGGACAAATGGAATGAAAAGATAATGGGTACCCATCTCCAGATCAAGATAAGATGCCTCTCCATCTCCCCTCAAAGTTTCAGTGTATCCTTTTGTCATCTCACTTTCTCATTCATCCCACAACTTTCTCCCTAGCAGTCACACTGAGTTCTTTTGAGCAGTTTGATTACTTAGTCTCTAAAGTCTTATGTAGATGGGTTAAAATAGCATACACTCTTTATTTGGCTGTGGGTGGGTGGGTGGATTGTCTTGTGTCAAGCTTATTTTAATATCCTTTCATTCATTGGTCCATTGAGAGTTCATCCTTTTTTATTATTGACTAGAGTTTTTGTTTTGTTTTGTTTTAAGTGTTCCCTTCAAGGGGACCTAGTGAGGGAAGGAGTTGGGCTGTTCACTGCAAGGTAAGCAGTTTGATTCCACTAGTTGCTTCTTGGAGAAAGATGAGGCTTTTCTGGTCCTGTAAAAATTAAAGCTTCCACCACCCAAAGAGGTCGAAATCCCCAGAACCCTTGTCCAGGAGGCTTTCAGTGAGTCAGGATTGACCCGATGCCAGCGAGTTTGGATGTGGAGTGCTTCTTTGACTTGCTTATCCATTCATCCGTGGGTGGATGTTTGTGTTGTCTCCAGTGACAAATTGACTTGCAATTTTGTTTCTGGTAGCTCTGTCACTTTTTATGTCCTCATGATTGAGTCCTTATAGAAAGAAGAGCACCACACTGATTCCAGTGGTAGATGTGTGTATTTCCCCTTTCATTCTCAGATTTTTCTTCACAGTTTTTGAAGCTCTGTTTTTAAGAGCACAGATGTGCAGGGCTGCTTGATTGTCCTCTTGGTTGCTCAGCCCATTTGTTGATGGATCAGGAGCTCCTTTCTTTGGATCACTGACTGAGTATCCCATTGCGTGCAAACACAATGATTTTTTAAAAAAGCAGTTCATCTGTTGACGGACAGTTGGGTTCTTTCTAGTATGGTCGGTCAAGTTGGTTGATAACATTGTTCAAGTGTATGGTATAGCTTTACTGGTTTGATGTCTCGGTGGCACGATGGGTGAAGCTCCAGGCTGCTAATCAAAAGGTCATTGGTTCGAATCCACCAGTATCTCTGCAGGAGGAAGTTGCTTCGATAGACTTGCAGCCTTGGAAACTTGATGAAGCAGGTCTACTCTGACTTACTGGGCTGTGGTCGGTCAACATCAACCCAAGGGCAGTGAAGAGTTCATGAAAGATAAATACAGATCTTAATGAAGAGTCCCGGGTGATGTACATGGTGAGGTTCTGGGCCATGAAGGGAAATTCCGCTGGTGGTTTGAAGCACCTTGGTGATCTTTCCATAGACCATAGCCCTGGAAATCCCACGGAGCGGTTTTGCACGGATGACATCGCCACGAATCAGAATCGACTGGATTGCGACTGTTTTGCCGCTGTTGACAGGATGAAATCACCTTCTCTACTCCCCCAGATCACGGCCCTCCAGGCAGCATATTGCTGCTAAGATTGTGTTTCACCAGGGAAGTGCTGCAGGCACCTAGCGAGTTCAACCCATAGTGTGAGGCCAGTTCTCGCGTGTGTCTGGTCTCCTGTGATTAGCAGTGAAATGTCCATGCCCAGTCTCCTCCCCACGAGGAGCTTGATGGAAGCCAGATCCAGGGCGGGGTAAGTCCAAGACTTATGACATAATCCTCTACCCAGCAACATCCGACGACCTGGGAGTGGCAGGGAACTTGTTGTGCCCTCGTCTAGACTCGGTTCCTTGTTGGAACCGGTGCCCAGAGGGTTTCAGTGTCTCCTGAGCTGGTGTTCAAAGGACCTACTGTACAAGGGGAATGCCCTAAGGTTACAGTTTCCTGACTAATTCCACCATAAACTTAATTGCCTTTTCTTTGGCTTTGAAGCCCAAAGACTCCCCCTGGCACAGGGCTCCCTCCCACACACAAACCCAGACTCCTGGAAGGAAGGAATGACGGAGTCCTCAAGTGCCAGGGCTCCTTGACTCACTCTCCAAACGGTGACTTCTGCCTGGCTCAGGGGGTGCTGTCAGAGAGATGTCACTCTGCCTACGACAACATGTGGGAGCAAGGGTTCTCCACCTTCCTCCTCGCACTGCCATCCTTTCATACAATGCCCCCACCATAACATTGTTTTCATTGCTACTTCACGACTGTCATTTTGCTACTGTGATGAGTCAGGCAACCCCCGTGAAAGAGCCATTTGACCTCCAAAGGGGTCTCGACCCACAGGTTGAGAATCGCTGTGCTAGATCCTTTGGAGCTAAGTTCCCAGGGAACTGTGACCTCTAACCTCTGTCCTGAGCACTGGGGACCCCAGCTCATGATCTCATCCCCCCAGGGCTCGACCAACTCTGCCCGACGCTTACTGGCATTGTTTCCCATTCTCTTATCGCTCTCAGTACCAACCCTGGAGGCCAGGTGCACATCTTCCTGTGCCACAGAGGAGAGGAAGAGGTTGAGGCTGGGTGCCAGGGCAAGGCATTGTGCAAGGATGGGGGCTCAAGGGGAGGCGGATCCCCCCAGACTCCAACTTGGATGACTCTACACAACTCAGAGCACCTGCAACAAATGACCTAAACCAGGTGGCTTCAACTCGCAGATGCTCGCTTCGACCCGGGTCTGAAGTTCAAGAGCAAGGTGTTGACAAAGGCGGCTCTTTCTGCAGAATTGATTCCACGCCTCGCGCTCGCCTCGCGGCCCACCCCGCAGGCCAGCAGAGGGCATCTGTCACCTTCCTATTGTAGACGGGTCCAGGTTAGACCAGGGGCCATCCTCACACCTGGCCGGCTCCTTGGGCTACCAAGGACTCGGTTGGTGTTAGAGAGCCTGTGCGACGGGTAACTCAAGATGAAAGAAGCTTTGAAGTCAGGACTGAGGGCCCGGCAGACACTCAGTCCTCCTCAGCCTGCGCCGGGCCACTGGTAAAATGAGATAGGGCACTTCCCAGGTGTGTCAGAGTAGAGCGGGCACAAAGGAGCCAGCTCCAGGCGTGGCACTTGGCTGCAGTCCCGCTTAGCCTTTGTGGTTGGCTTCCAGCTCAAAGGGGATGCAATGC
>PVJH01041861.1:0-14669 GCA_004026705.1 Nesogale talazaci | reverse complement strand
ACGAATCTGAATCGAAAAAACACATCCAGAACAATCCTTAGAATCAAGGATGATAAAGTTTTGTCTTTGATGATTAGCCAGTCCCTGAAGAAGAACATCATTCTTGGTAAATGGGTCAACAGAAACGAGGAAGACCCTCATGTAACTGGATTGACATCATGGCTCCAACAGTGGGCTCAAACACAGTAACTACTGTGAGGCTAGTGCAGAGCGGAGCTGTATTTTGTTCAGTTGTACATAGGACTGCTGAGTCTGAACTACTTAACAACATCTAGCAAAGACATCAGATGAAAATCCTATATGTGGTAATTATACAATCTGGAGTCAACTTGAGACTATTAAGAGTGAATGGGTGGAGTTTTAGCCCGTTAGTTAGGTCTCAGCTTGATGACGTCACTTTACGGAGATAGTTAGCTGGAGGTGGGGCACATATTCACTTCCTGTGAGACATTGCTGCCACAAGCCCCATGGAGCTACACTGCTAAAGCACGAGCTCCGGAGTTGGAGAAGCCACGTGGAGACCCCTGCCAGCACTGAGATGCTTCCTTCACCACTGAATCCCTAAGACTTCCTGCCCACTTGCCTGGGATCTTCCTGCATTCAGCAGCATTGCATGTGCTACATGAGTCTAAAGAGGTATAGAGTGGTAATGGACATATAGGTTTCATGACAGATTTAAGGACTTGACCTGGTCTGGCTGGGGTGTTTTTATAATGTACAATGGCTCTTTGATATAAAGTCCTCTCTTACACACACACACACACACACACACACACTACTAAAAGTCATTAACTGGCGCTGTTCATATATTTCCTGGCTAATGCCGGCTCTCTTCCTGTGTTCCTACGTGACTTGACTCTTCCCGAAGTACACTTTTACAAATATGCCTCCAAAAATCAACAAATTTGTAACTGGAAATATTACAAAAGAATGCTTCTCAGAACCTTATTGAAATATCTAAAACAAGGAGTGAAAAGCATAGAGGAACGAAGCAAATGAGTTGCTATGTTTCAAGAATACTGATCAATTCATGGCAGTTCGTAGCTGTTCTCAACTTGTGTATTTCCTTTCTCAACAGTGCTTTAAATGCTATACCACTGGCTAAACGAATTATACTCTCCTATGTGTAGTGATTATGCAATGGTCCGCTAATCACAGGGTCCGCAGTTTGAAAGCACAGCCAACTCTGCAGGGGAAGAATGAGACTCTCTGACGCCTTTAGAAATTTCGATACTCAAAAAGAAAAAAAAAAAAGAGATGTGCCCACTCATAGACTCTAGGGGAAGTTCTCCCTTGCCCTTTAGGGTCGTTATGAGTCAGCAGGGACTGGATGTCAGTGGAAGGGATGTCCCAGGGCAGTGGTTGAGAATATTCTCTAACACAAAATGGCAATCATGTCTCTGATGTGATCCAGAGAAAAATATAAACCATAGATATAGGAATGGACTTTGAGCTTCCACTTAATTCTAGCTCCCATCTAAGAATAATGAAGGTTCTTTTTAAAAATCATGTTATTGGGGGCTCATACAACTCTTATCACAATCCATCCATCCATCCATTGTGTCAAGCACATCTGTACATTTGTTGCCATCACCATTCTCAAAACATTTGCTTTCTTCTTGAACCTTTGGTGTCAGCTCCTTATTTTTTCCCCTCTTTCCCCGCTCCGCTTCCCTCACAAACCCTAGATAGTTTACAGATTACTATTATTTTGCCGTGTCTTACACTGTCCAACAATTCTCTTCACACCATTTTCTGTTATCTGTCCCCCAAAGATAGGGTTATATGCAGATCCTTGTGATCTGTTCCCCCTTTCAACTCCACCTTTCCCTTCCCCTCCAGGTAATGCTCCTCTCTTCTTGGTGCTGAGGTGTTTATCTGTTCTGGATTCCTTCTGTTTCCAGTTCTTATCTGTACCCATGTACATCCTCTGGTCTACCCGGATTTGTAAGGTGGAATTAGGATCATGATGAGTCGGGGGGGGGGGGGGGAAGCATTTAAGAAATAGAAGAAAGTTGTGTATTTCATTCTTGCTACACTGCACCTTGACTGGCTCACTTTTTTCCCACAACCCTTCTGTAAGGGGGTGTCTTGTTGCCTACAGATGGGTCTCCACTCCACACTCCTCCTCATTCACAATGATAGGATTTTTTGTTCTTTGATGCACTGCTACTTGATGCCATCAACACCTCATGATCACACAGGCTGGTGTACTTTATCCGTGTGGGCTTTCTTGCTTCTCAGCTAGATGGCCACTTATTTATCTGCAAGCCTTTAAGACCCCAGGCACTATATCTTTTGATAGCTGGGCACCATCAGCTTTTTTCACCACATTTGCTTAGACAAAGTCTTTGCTTCAACGATCGTGTTGGGAAGGTGAGCATCATGAAATGTCACTTTAATAGAACGAAGTGTTCCTGCATTGAGGGAATACTTGAGTAGAGGCTCCAATGTCCAGCTGCTACCTTAATACTAAACTTATAAATATATGCACATAGATTGATTTCCCTATTATCATATATAAATATATTTACATGTGTACACGCCTATATTTAGACCATAAATGCCATTTGCCTCCTAGTTGTTTCCTCTATTTCCTTTTACTTTTACTATCATGCTCAGCCTTCATTTGGGTTTTAGTAATTCCTCTTGGTTACATTGCCCTTGATCAAACCCTGCCAGGCCTCCTACACCCTCCTTGTCATTGCTTTTGGACCACTTGTTGTCCCCTTGTTCTTCAGTTTGCTACCACCCACTCGCCCCCTCTTATTTCCCGCCCCCCACAACAGTTCCTCCCATTATTTTCTTCTCCAGCCTCTTCATCCAGCCTATCTTATCTAAATAGACCTGCGGAGATAATAATATGCACCAAAAGCAAGACAGAGCAAAACGAAGCAAAGAAAAAGGACAAAAACAAAAAAAGAATAATGAGTTCTTATGACATGACTTTCCTTGATGCTCGTCCTCAGGAAGATATGGTGCTATAGGAAAGTGTGGCAAAGGAACTAAACAGTGCCCAGATAGCAGAAATAATAGCTTCTGGGGTCTGAACTGCTGGTTTTCAAACACAGCATCATCCAAGTGAAGCATCAACTCAGTTCACATGGAAGAAGCACACTAGCCTGAGCGATTCAAGGATTGTGAATAATATAATCCAAATCTAAAAGAGGGAATGGTATCAGAGCTTAAATTTTGAGCACCTGGTTTGTAGGAAATGCTGGATGACAATGGAAAGTCAACATCCGTTTACAGGATCCACATATGGAGTAAGCCTCTGGCAAATTCTCTCCAATCATAATTGAGGGATATTAATATCAGACAGAGAGCACTGTTAACTCGATTGAGGCAGATACAGTTAGGCTAAACCATAATGTTTTATCATTTTTGCTCTCTTTTGACCCATTTTAAAGCTATTTCAGTTTAAAAAATGAAACATGAAGGAGAAATACATGTGGACTAAGCCCCGAGAGAGTCCCCTCTCACCATGGACCAGGGTTGTGAATAGCTTTGCTATCATGTAGAATACCTTGGAAAGAGGATTATTGCAGATGTGGTTAGGTTAGAATTTACCACCTTTTCCTGTAATCTCCCTTTGTTCCCCTTAAATCTGTCCTACCTTTTAATATCTTCTGATTCCTTTTCCATTGAGATTGCTATATGGTTGCCTTTGTTAATGCTGTTAGTTTTTTTTAAAAATGTTTTTCTGTATATGAAATTCAGGATAGATAAATTTATAGAGATGATAAATGGATTAGTGATTTCTTGGGGGTATGGTAGAAGAAGTTGTGGGGAAATGAGGAGCTAATAACAATAAGGACAAGAAGAAAATGACCTTCACCTGATTGTGGTAATTATTGTACAACTCATCTTAAGTGAATAAGCTATTTAAGAGTATGGTATGTGAATTATATGCCAATAAAGCTTGAAAAAAGAATATGGATAAATTATAAGTATCAATACCTCAGATCAGGAACAAAAATATATCATTTAAAGGTGCTGTGCTTAAACCAAGAATGTCTGGTAGTGCAGTGGGTTAAATGTTGGGTTGTAGAAGACCGATCAGGCAGTTTGCTTCCATCCAGTTTTATAGCCTTAGTTAAAGTTTGAAGCGGTTATCCTATAGGGTGGGTCACTATGAGTCAATATCAATCTTAGGGCAGTGGGAGGGGGTGCTTAAACCAGATAAGGAAGCCTGATGGTGCAGGGGTAAAGGACTTCAATGTTACCAGAAAGGTCACAGGCTAGAACCTACCAGCTACTCTACGGGAGAGAGATGTGACAGTCTACTTCTGTAGAGGTTTACAACATTAGAATCCCTATGGAAGGCTCTGGTCAGTACTATAGAGCTGCTTCCACTATGAGTCAGCTTCCACTCAGTGGTCGGTTTGGTGCTTAAGCCAGAGTGCCTAAATAGTGCACGAGGTTAGGGTGCCGAGGCATTGGGGGGAAATCAGCTATGGAAGGTCCTAGGGAGCAGAGTTCTACTCTGATACCTGGGCAGCCGTGACACAGGACTGACTAGTCAATCAAAGCTTCGATTCCATGAAATTCCTTGATCTGAAATGGCCTGTAGTAGTTACATAACTTCACGTCAACTTGAAGATCTTTAAAAGTGTAGGAGTGGGGGCTGAGCCCCAGTGGCGTAGTGGTTGTGTGCAGGGCTGCGGCCCACAAGGTTGGCGGTTCAAATCCAGGAGCAAGGCGGGGCTTCCTACTCCCATCAGAGGGCAGTGATGCCCACAAAAAAAGTCTAGGAGTGGAGTTTATTCTGTCAAATCCAGTCGCAGCCTAATGTTGGCTCCATGGGGGAATGGCCTTCTCATAAGGAGGGTCCTACATCTCCCCTTCTCCTTCGGTCTTGAACTTCCTGCTTGCTGACAAACCAGACAGATGCTAGAGCCCTGCCATGTTTTCGAAGCACCTTGGAACCACAAGACTTTGCATGCACCAGGCTGTGATTTTCCTGCATTCTGCATCATTGCATGTGGATGTGTGAGTCCAAACAGAGCCTTTTGTACTCATCTTGGACTTACAGACTTGAGTTAGATTGGATTGGGGAATTTTCTAGGTATATACTTGCTCCTTGATATAAAGTTATCTTCTAGATATATGAGTGTCACTGGATTTGCTTCTTCAGTCAACCCAGCCTAACACATGGCTATAAAGTAATCAGTCCGGTGGCATTCATCGTATCACAGCAGGGAGAGATGAATAATCAGATAACAAGAGAGGTTAGCTGGTCTTAGAGAAGACAAAGATCCGATCAAAGCTAGGTCTATGCACCCACACTCTATATGATATTCCTGCTCCTTTCTCCCCATGGAGGGCACTTCTCAACATCTTTTCCTGCCACTGGAAAACATCCAAAAGAAATACCTTCATTCTGAACAAAAATCCCATCATGACTCGTAAGAGGGGAAATCTAAAGTACATCGAGCCCGCGTGTGTTTTCCATACAATTACCTGAGCTGAAAAGTCGATTAGTTTTGGAAGCAGGACTTTGCCACCTTCGTCGCTCTTCAGGAAGTCCAGCAAGCTGCCTGTGTGTAAAGTTAGAACCGGTTAGCGGAGTTCACACACACAATGGAAAAAACCTAATGAAAACAGCCATCACTCCTGCTCATTGCTGTCCAGTTGTCCTAACTAATATTAATCCCATGTATGTCAGGTTAAAGATGTACTCCATACGGCTTTCAATATGGTGGGGGGAGTAGATCACCAGGCCTTCTTTGGCAGCACCGCTGGGTAACCCTGAGCCTCCAACCTGCCCATTAGCATCTGAGTATTTAACCATTGGCCCTCCTCTGCGGTAGGTGAAAGGACCTATAGAAATGATGACAGGATAGTGCTGTGTGGCTATAAATGCTTTTCCCAAGGGTGATCAAGGTCAGAGACCTGTAACCTGGAACCTTTGATCTACTGTGAAAAGTAGTGTGTGCTTCAAGTAGGGAAGGGAGCATTGAGGACTACTTTTTTCGTACAGGAGTTTTAAAGCAGTGAGTTTAAAGAAAACTTTGTGCCTGATACCTCATATAGGAGAATTATGTCAAAAAATTTTGCCACTTTGTTGCCAATCCACATGTGCATGGGTTTATTCCAAATGAAATATATTTAAGCATGCTTCTGCTACCAGTGAATGGCGACAAGTATGTTCTCTCAGTAAGACAATCTTTTTAGGGTGAAAGGAAGACACTTTTTGGTTCCATGAAAAAAATATTTTGAGATCAGAACTTATATAAAAATTTTAACAAAACTCAAGGGTGCATTTCCCCAAATCACTGAAGTTTGCTACAAATTTATAGGAATGCTCCCTCACAGAACACAATTTTTAGATGTGTCAAGAATTTTGAAAAAATTTGGGAAGTCTACAAAAATGAGTCAAGAGAAATACAATTATCGATCTGAATGCATAAAAGTAACTTCCATGAAGTCTAGAAACTGGCATAAGCTGACGAGGATGTGACAGTTCTCAAGTTGGGATCTCACATCATGCGGCCTGTTCAAGTTCCAGTGATGAGCTTGGCCTGTGTCAGATTTCACTTGCACACTCTCTGGTCCCTTAACTATTTCCTTTTTGGGTTTGACGAGCCATATTCCTCTGTACAGGCCATGGACCCCCCATGGTGTTCACCTTTGGCCATGTACTCTGTGATGATGTAGATGGGTTCTTCCTTGGTGACCACAGCATAGAGTCGAACCAGTTTGTCGTGCTGCAGTGTCTTCATGAGGTTTGCTTCCTCCATGAAGGCTTGCACTGACATGGTGCCTGGCTTCAAGGTTTTCACAGCCACTTTCGTGCTGTTATTATAGTAACCTGGAGAAAAGAAAATAAAAGGCAGGGCCTGCTCTATTATATTGAATATGATTGGAAAACCTCACTTGGCAGATACAAAATTAAAAGTTAAAATTATTAAAAGTTCTAGATAGAAAAAATATGTATATAAATTATATATGTGTACATATGTATATAAATTATATCAGAAGAAATTCACAAAGGCTATATGAAAATTCTCTGAAATATCTACAATATTTCTGTAAATATCTGGAATCATTTCAATGTCAGATAACAATAATTATTTCAGATAAATAGAAATAGTCTTAAAATTCCAAAGATATTCCATATCATGGAAACTAAAACTATTCTTCTTATTAATGAAACATTCTCTATCCAAGGTCCAAACAACAACAACAAAATCTGAAACAACCAAAAACAAAACCTTATATACTTCACTATGATGTGTGTGCATGCTTTTAGGTCTCTCCAGTGGTGTAATTATGGGTACTTTTGTTTTTGTTTACCATTTTGCCAAATTAGAAAACTCAACTGTTTGCTATGGAGTTGATTCTGACTCATGCTGATGAGAACAGAATGTTGTCAAGTGAGTCACGAGACATTTCTTCCCAGGAACTCTGTGTAGACCTCTCTATAGGCTACCTCTACTTCCTCTGCTTTACTTGCCCCCAAATAAGGCAAGTGCTGAGAAATGAAGTTTCCTCCAATGCTGATGGCATAGTATTCATCATATACTCCAGTTTTTGGATTACTTATATATCTCTAATTACTTATGACAGCTATCAAGAGACAGACCATTAAACAGAAAAAAGAAAATACAGTGTTTGAAAGCAGGAAAAGTGTGTCTCAGGATTGTATCCTTTCACCACACTTATCTAATCTGTAAACTGAGCAAATAATAGGAGACAATGGACTATATGAAGAAAAACCCTCATAAAATCCAAAGTGGGGAAAAAATTCAAAGTGGAGGAAGACTTGGTAACAACTTAAGATACATATATATGTGTGTATGTGTATGTATATATATATATCACAAGCCTGCTTACTGAGAGCAAAGACAACTTAAGGCATTTTCTGAAGGAAAAAAAGACAAGACAAATTATATAGCCTTCAGTATGGCTTATACCTCAATATAAAGAAAACAAAATCCCTCACAACAAGGCCAATCAATACACAACATTATGATAAAGAGGAAAAAGTCTGAAGTTGTTAAGTTCATTTTATTTGAATCCATAATCAAAGATCTTGGAAGCAGGTGTCCTACAAGCAAATGGCATACTCACTGGGTAAATCTACTGCGAAAGCTTTCCTTTAAAGTGTTAGAGAAAGCAAGGGTGTCACCTTGAAAACGAACGTGTGTGTGTGTGTTTGTGCGTGTGTCTCCCCACGATGGATGGTTCGCTGAATCGCCTCATTAGAATGTGAAGGCTGGACAATGAATAATGGAAGCTGGAGAAGAAGTGGTGCTTTTGAGTTATGGCGTTGGAGAAGAATATTGAATATACCATGAATTTCCAGAAGAACAAACAAATCTGGATTGAAAGTATTAAAGCCAGAATGTTCTCTAGAAGTGAACAGGGCAAGACTTAGTCTCATATACCTTGTAAAGTAAGCAAAAATGAGGGGCTGAGCCCTGGTGGCGTAGTGGTTGTGTGCGGGACTGCACCCACTGGGTTGGCGGTTCAAATCCAGCAGCAGCTCTCCAGGAGCAAGGCTGGGCCTCCTACTCCCACCAGAGGGCAATAATGGCCCCCACCCCCCCAAAAAAGAGGACCATCTTCATGAGACAGACTGACACACCGGCAGAAACAACAGGCTCAAACACACCAGGATTGTGAATGTGCCACAGGTTTGGACAGTGTTTTCTTCTGTTGCTACACAGTTGCCATTGGTTGGGTCTCACTAGACAGAACCTTGCAATGACATAAAACTATGGACGAGGGACTATGGAAGAGGGAGGAAGAAAAACAAGTCGAAGCTTTCCAAGGGTAGGAAAATAAGTTATGGGGAACTATTACAGCTAGTAAAGACATATAACAAGATGATAAGGCATTTGAGATGAATAATGAATAAAACACATGTCCAACGCAGTAGAGAGATGGCAGCTGTTTCTGTAGAATGATTTAGAAAGGGCTGTGGTATTCAAACCATAGAGTTGATTTTCTTATGATCACAACAGGTGTGCTGTTGATTCAGAACTTAAAATTGAATTTTACCCTATCAGGATATTCTCACCAGTTTTCAAGTTTAATTCTACTAGTCATGAGATTTGGGTTATCAATATGGATGGAAAATTGGTCCATTCAAAAATTTTTCAAGGTGGTAAGATTTCCTACTAGAGGGCCATGTTGCCACAGTTACAGAATGCCCCAAATTCCAACGATGACTAGTTAACTTACTAAAATGTGCTAGGCAGTACTAGCTGTGTATGGCAAAATGCATGGTAGTTTACCAAAAGACTGGATATAGTTGAGTCTGGAGCCAACTGGTAATTAATTTGAAAGCACTTGGTTCAAAGAAAAATTTTCCAAGCACATTTGAATTCAAAAGAAGTGTCCTTTCTTCCTTCAAGTTTCTTCACAGACCAAGGAGTAAGAATATAATAATCAACAGAGGACAATGTGTCACCCAACGTCATCTGTGAAGAGGATCACACCAGAGGAAACAGCTTGAGGCAGAGACATCTCTTTCTTTTATCCCCACCCACCACTTCCCTCACCAACAGGACATTTCCGAGTATTTGTTTACTATATTTTCCGGCCCCCCCAAAAGAAATCAGAACATGAAATGTTATGTTAGTCGACAAATAATTCCTTAAGCTAAAAAAAATGTGTGAATACCTTTTCAGGTTAAATAAAAATAATTGTGAAGGTTATTCATCTTAATGGGCTAGTCTTTTATCCATCAATGGGAAAAGCTAGCCCTTGAGACTACAGTTTAACCTTAGGTGGTCTTAAATGTCACCAACTTTGCAAGGGAAACATTCTTGGGTAGGTACGATGAGAAACAAACATGCCAGGGGTACCCCTTGGCCACTAGCTGTATACCATAACATCACTGATAGCGATTGTTTTTGATTTTAGTCCCAGTATTCTGTTAAATGCATTCAACATGCTGAAGTCATTTCAGTGCTTAGAAGGAGTCCCCTGGCCAACAGCCAAACTCACAAAACAATAGCAAAAAATCCTAGGTCAAAACTTTGTTCCAAAAAAAAAAAAAAAAGTCATGTTATCTGCACACCAGGGGAGCCGCGTGGCAAAGGGGTTTCTGGTTGGGCTGGGACCCCCAACAGCCGCCAGTTTGAAACCATCAGCTGCTGTGAGAGGCAAGCTCAAGAGGCATGGGGACTCACAGCCCTTGGCACCAGGAATAATCGCCCGTCTCTCTCCAGCCAGCCGACTCAGCACCAGGAACTGTCAACGAGGCCCTCACAAGAGCTAAACGCACCCTAACACGCCCCCCCCCCCACCCCGCCACCCCTCTACATCGATTCCGGACCTTGGCGACTCTCACCGAGAGTCCCGGGCGGAAAGTACCTTTGGAAGCAATTGTCACCTCTGTTTCCCGAGGGACACCTGGTGGGTTCGATTCAACCGAACGCTCGGTTACCACTGGGCAATCAGGCTCCTTTCGATGGCCCCAAGGAGGCAGCCACAAGCCTAGAAGACGCCCCGTGAGATCGCGGGGTTCCTGCAGACATCAGTGCCCGCAGCCTTGGGGGACTTTGATCGGAGCTGGTTTCCCTGAAATTAGACCTTCCCAGTTTGCAGTGGGGTCATGCTCGCTCACCTCCAGGTGCTGCAACCGGCGTGTCCCCACCAACACGCACCTGTGTCCTGAGAGCAGACGGCGCGTTATCATGCCACGGTGCGTCTCTTAGTTGGTAGGCCGGTGTTACCCGACACCGCAGAGACCCCGAGCTGACCCACGTCCACAGTCTTTGCAAGCTTCCTGACACAACGAGCGTCCTACCTAATTACACGGGGGGCACCAGATGCACCTCATGTCCCTCCCGATTCACCCGCAAAACAATCACTGCCCTGATCGTGAGGTGGGGTGGGGCGGGGGTGTCCACGACTCACACTCCCTGTGGCAGCATGTAATCTGGTGTCCATTTCAGAATGGGAAGTGTAGGGGTGGGGTCTATCCTGTCCATCTGGAAGTAGCCAATGAGACCTCTGTGTGGGCCTGGATTTCTCCGGAGAATTCTGGGAAATCCGGCAGTATTTCCCCTTGGAGGTGAGTAACTCAAGACTCAGTCCCTTGGAGACATTCTACTGATAAGACACAAGGCTGACTTCCTGGGAGACATCCCAGAGGAGAAGCCACATGGACTTACTCTGATGGAACCACACCTCTGAAGCCGTAAAATTCATGTAGAGACTCCTGCCAGTGCTGAGATGCTTGAGAAGCCACAGAGAGGCCCCTGCCAGCGCTGACATGCTTCTACTGCCACTGAATACACAAGACTCTGCACCCACTGGCCTGTGATGGCCTTGGCATCATTGCATGTGCTTCATGAGTCTGAAGACTTTTTAGATTGGTATCAGACATGTGGGATCATATCAGACTTATGGCCTTGGACTGGGCTGAGATGTTTCCTTCATGTACAATCAACTCTTGTCTATAAACCTCATATATATATATACATATATGTATATATAAAATCTTTTTCTTTCCCTCTCTACCTCTTTCTTCCTTCAATATAAGACTTGAAGGGTCCTGGTTCATGGAAACTTCATGATTGTCAAAGTAGAACAGGTTTCCAATGGCCGATATTTTTTGGGGAAAAAATTGCTAAGTCTTTCTTCTGGGACAGTTCTGAATGGACTTGAACCTCCAACCCAGGGACTCCAGAAAGAGAAAAGAAAAATTAAAAGACAAACAACTATCCATATCAATATCCTAATAATTTTATCATACTATAACTTTGCAAGATGTTACTGCCATCTAGTCATTTTTGATTCATAGTGATTCTGTAGGACGGGATTATCAAATTCGGCAGTAGAGTGTTGTGGGAGAAATAATTAATGTCAGACTAGGGTAACAAAGGATAAAGGATAGAGGCATGTGCGACCTCTATCTTGTGTCAGTTGGCTTGGGTTGCAGTTGAGTTGTATTTTCCTTCTCCCTGGTATAGCCAAAGGAGGTCAGATATGGTCCCCTGCTATTTTCTCAATGGGGAAAAGGCAAATCTATAAAAATAGAAGGCACAGGCTGAGCCTCAGTGGCGTAGTGGTTGAGTGTGGGACTGTGGCCCACTGGCTTGGCGGTTCAAATCCAGCAGCAGCTCTCCAGGAGCAAGGTTGGGCCTCCCACTCCTACCAGAGGGCAGTGATGCCCCCCCCCCAAAAAAAAAAAATAGAAGGCACATCAGTGGTTCTAGAAAATCTAGTATTGCCTGAAATGTACTGTGGCCTGGTTCTAAAAGATGAATACCAAAATGAATAATGTGAAACAATATTCAAGTGACCAGAATTCTGCCCATAACTTGCAGTGCAGCAAAATCCATGATCTGCTTTGTCAATAACTAATATGCTTCAAGACACGTGGGCCAAAATGGTCCCAACAGACGACAAAGGGTGAGGCTGGCTCCGATGCCAAGATGTGGGCAGGGATGGGGCGAGGGTGAGGAATCCCTTTCACACAGATCTTGTGGATGGGGAAGTGAAATTTCTACTTGGTTTCAACATGGTGAGAGACTTTTTAATTTCTGATTAGTGGGGGCTGGACATTTTCTTAAGCCTCTCCTTACTTTAGAAATCCCGTCTACTTTTGTTCCATAAAGTTGACACCGAGAAAAGTAACCTAGCAAGATGTGTGTGACTTAACATGCTACTCTTCTAGAAGTAATTGCATTTTTATGAGAATTATATAGAATTAGAAACATTGATGTGTTTCAACAGGCTCATGAAGCACTGGAAGCTCTTACTCTTCTATGCCAGGAAATCTAGAAGACAGTTCCTAGGTCAACTGACTGGAACAAATCCGTATTTGCACTGATTTCAAAGAAAGGTGACTCAACGGAATACTCAAACTACAAAACAATATCATTGAGGTCACATGCAGGCAAAATTTTGCTAGTGATCATCCAACAACAATTGCGGCAGTACATTGACAGGGAGCTTCCAGAGGCTCACACCACATTCAGAGGAGGATGTGGAACAGAGGATAGCATTGTTGGGATCCGATGGATCTTGACTGAAAGCAGACAACACCAGAAAGATGTTTGCTTGTGTTGTATTGACTATACCAAGACGGTTGGCTGTGTGGATCATAACAAATGATGGCAGAGTAATGACACAAAGCCCCACTGTGGATAATTGGATATTCACTTACAGAAGGGTCACAAGGAAGAAATGAGCCAGCCATGGTGCAGTACGGCACCGAAAAAACATACAACTTTCCTGTAGGTCTTTACTGTTTCCTCCCCCCACTAGCAGGACCCCAATTCTACCTTACAAATCCTAGACCAGAGGATACACTGTGGTACATAAAAGAGCTGGAAGCACAGGGAATCCGGGATCGATAAAGCCTTCAGGACCAAAATGAGAACAGTGATGCCAGGAGGGTGGGGGGGAGGTGGGGTAGAAATGGGGAACCAATCGCAATGATCTACATGTAGCCCCCTCACACGGAGATGGACAACATAAAAGTGGGTGAAGAGACAGCGGTCTCTTTATCAAGGGTTCATGAGGCAGGGTGGTGAGGGTGGGGAGAAAGAGCTGATACCAAGGGCTCAAGTAGATAAAAAAATGTTTTGAAAATGATGACAACCTATGCGCAAATGTGCTTGACGCGATGGGTGGATGGTGACAAGAGCTGTAGGAGCCCCCAATAAAATGATTTAAAAAGAAAAAAAAAAGACCCTCGAGCATAGAGAAAACCCCTAGAGAAAACCAGTCCTACAATTTTGGATGCACCGCTTGCCAGAAAAAAAAGCCAATACTCATACTGAGGAGTGGTTCCTTAATGGTTGGAGCTCTTAACATTTATAAGACTTTTCTTGGCAGCCCTCATCTTGCAATGAATTTGAAGCTTCCTCTTTATCCTAGTGCACCTTTGAAGTGGAGGCAGTTCTTCAACCCCAGGGCACCATTCCAAGAGATGGAAGTAAATGATCGGCCGTTGTTAGCATGTGTCAGAGAAGTAGGTAAGGGGAGAACTTTAAGAGGGGAGACAGGACCACGAGGATAAAACTGCACTCCATGGTACTATCCTGGGTTATGAGATGGGCTGCTGGCTCTAAGGCCAGTTGTCGGAACATATCAGCTGTTTCAGAGGAGAACAAGGCGGCCGTCTGCTCCTGAAAAGATTGACTACTTCGGAAATGCCATAGCGCGTCACTATGACTCAGAATCCACTCGATGGCACTGGGTTTGGTTTTGGCTAGTCTTCTCCTTAAAAAGACTTATTCTAAAGGCCACAGGGAAGGGAGTAGTCAAAGCACTTTGGCTTGTGAAACAACTTTAAAAGTCAGGTGCTGTACAGAAAGAAGCAAATGAAGTGATGATTGAGACCTATTCAGTATTGGGGAGAAAATAGGCAGAAATTGGCCTACGCCTTTTATTCTCCTGTTGCTGCCTCCAAAGCAGACATCCTTAGAGGACCATACTCACCCATCCAGACTTCTCCAAACTGGCCAGCGCCCAGCCGCTTCACCAACTTAATGGACTCCCGTGGAATCTCCCAGGCATCTTTATCCCATGGTTTCTGTGGTTTAGGACTAATGCATGCCTTCTCCAATCTTCTGCACAAACCATCAGATTGTTCTAGTGTGCAAGGGAAAAGAAAGCTTAACACATAGCTTAAATAGAACGAAAAGGGGCAGTGTTGCCACACAAAAAAATAGAACAAAAAGGACTATTTTTTTTTT
>PVJH01041860.1:0-14572 GCA_004026705.1 Nesogale talazaci | reverse complement strand
AGAGTTTCACCTCTTCCTGCACCATAAAACTACCTTTGATGTCTTTTCTTTTCCTTACATCAGTAGTTCTCAACCTCCCTATTGCTGTGACACTTTAATATAGTTTCTCATGTTGTGGTGACATAAAATTAATTTTATTGCTCATAGCTATAATTTTGCTATTCCTAATAATTGCATGACCCATGTGAAAGGGTTACTTGACCTCCAAAGGGATCATGACCCACAGGTTGAGAACTGCTACCTTAGACTGTTAGCTAGGACCTCCAATATGAGGCTAGATATGAGTGGGGACTAGTGGGGACTAGGGATGTCCTTTTTCAGGTCTGGTCTCCTTTTTCAGAGGGATTGTTTTTGTCACAAGACTTCCTTAAAGGGTGGAAGAACAAGGACATCATTTTGAAGATAAGATGTGCCTGTCCCAGGCTGTAGAATTTTCAATGACTTTATTGGCATGCGAAATTTGGACAATGGATAAAGAAAACTGCAGGAGAACTGATGTCCTTGAGTTATAGGATTGGTGAAGGATATTGAAAGTACCATAGAATACCAGAAGAAGACTCAGACCTGTTTGGGAGGAAGTACAGTTAGAATACCCATTAGAAGCTAGGATGCAGTGGCTTCATCTCACAACTTTTTAAGATTTTAGAGAAATGAATGTCTGGGAAGGATCTCATGCTTTGTAATGTATAGGGTCAGTGAAAAAGAGGAATGCGGTTAGTGAGATGGAATGACACAATGACCGAGACAATGGGTTCAAACATAGTTACAAGTGTGAAGACTCTACACTCCTGGCAGGGCTTTGTTCTGCTGTGCTTAGAATTGCTGAGTCAGAACTGACTCCACAACATGGAACACTAGGCCTCCCTGAAGTCTTCCATGCGAGCAAGTCTAACATCACGATGATGACTTGACATTTTATACTTGAAAGACTATTAAGAGGACAAACTTTATGCTCACATTTTTCCCTATTTCTTTGACCCCAAACTAAATTTCCTGTATAGCATATGAACATGCAGATGCTGTCGTTTTTATGAGATGCTATCAAGTCAGCTCTGACCCATAATGACCTTATGCACGACAGAATGACACCCTGCCTGCCCCTTCACCAGCCTCACAATTGTTCCTATGTCTGAGCCCATTGATGAAGCCAGAAGGAAAGATTAAAAGTAGAACTCCACTATTTAACCTTTTGGAAATGACACAAGTTATAAATTCTGAAGCAGCAGCATATATCAAATATATTATAACAATCACATTTTGTCTTCCATATTCTGGGGAACCTTGAGAATAAATTTAATAACTAGATGTAAATTAGCATTCTTAACTTCCATGTAAATCATAAGTCTTATTCACCAGTTGTGACTATTAAAGACAGCAAATGTTATCTAGAAGATAGAGACATAAATTAGACAAGAATATTGGTCGGGGACAACCCTTTGACCCTCAGTTATAGAGTTACTGTGAATATGAAATCATTTAATGCTTGTAGTGCATGTAAACTAATTGCTTGACATGAGGGACTGATCAATCATTGGAAGGCTCTGGTTTTATAAAATTTTCAGGTCTCTAAAAAAATAGAACAACAATGACAGCCTAAAAATCACAGGCTAAGGCTAAAAACAATCTCAAAGGAGATACGATATCAGGTGATTTCATTAGGTAAGCGAAATTAAAGATCTAAAGCATCCTCCTCCCTTACAATGATAGCACTGCTAAAAAATGATAAAAATAAAATTTCCCCCATAATTCTGTGAATCATAGCTTACAACAATGCAGGATATATTTATTAAGTAAAAATGATTGAATCTCCATTAGAAAAGTGATGTTTTGGGATTTTAAATGTACCTCATTATTATTCTTGGATCCCTAAGCACACGGTAGTCATTAAAACCCACATCCTGCAATAGCAGCAAAACCCAGTAACCTCGCAGTCACTGGAGGGGTCAGAATAATTTTGAAGCTTTTTCAAAGCTCCATTCTTAGTGGGTTTTCATTGTTTTACCTGTAGGATTATTCTCTGAAATTTTCACATCTAATGCTTGTTTTCACTTTATCATATTCAGAGCCTGAGAACAGAATGTGACATTTTCTCTGGGGTGTTTATAAAAACATATGAGTGATGATTGCTTAACTCCACTGCTGTCTTACTTATGGCAGGTCTTAATTGGGGCAAAGAATGGGATGAACCTGATTATATCATTATAAATGAGGGGGAGTACAGATCGGGGACCCAAAGCCCATCAATAAGTGAAGAGAAATCCTCTTGCAAAGGGATTGCAGGGAGGAGCTGAGCCAGTTAAGGTACAACATAGTAACAACAAAATATGCAAGTTTCCTCTAGTTCTCAAATGCTTCCTCTTACCCACTATCAGGATTCCAATTCTACCAGACAAATCCAGCTAGAATGGGATGTACACTGGAGCTGGAAACATGGGGAATTTAGAATAGGTGATCCCTCAGGACTAGTGGTGGGAGTGGTAATAATGGGAGGATGGAGAGATGGTGGAATAGAAAGGGGGAACCAATTTCAGGGATGTACTTATAACCTCCTCTCTGGGGCATGAACAACAGGGAAGTGAATGAAGGGGCACATTAGACAGTGTACTATATGAAAAAGTAATAAAAATTATACTACGAGATCAAGTAGAAAATATTTGGAAATGAATATGGCAACATGTGTACAAATATGCTTGAATCAAATGATGTATTGAATGCTATAAGAGTTGTAAGAGCTCCCAGTAAAATCATTGGGAAAAAAATGAATGAGGTGAACCAAAACTTTAAGACAACTTTCGGAGAAATACATTTCTAGATTTTAAAAACTCCAACAGATTATGGAGAAAAATCATGTCTGTACCCAAGACTGAATGCATGCTAAAAATGCCTGCATAGTCTTAAGTGCTCATTTCTCTGAATTTTAGCCTACAGAAACAGGAAGTCAGGCTAAGACAGAATTGTCTTCGGTCTAAGTATGGAATAGAAACCTTGGTGGTATAGTGTGCTGCAAGTGGGTTGCTGACCTTAAGATCAGTTCAAAACCACCAGCCACTCTGAGGAGGAAAGATGAGGTTTTCTACTCTAATAAGATTTACAGTCTTGGAACCCTACATAGTCTGTTCTATTTTGTCCTATAGGTTTGCTATGAGTCAATGGCATGGTTTGTATTTTGATTTTAAGTATTAAATATGAGAAGCAAATCCCTTTGGCTAAGTCTGGAATTTATAGTAAATGAAAGTATATAAGGCATACTAGCAAATTATTAGATTCCACAAATATCACTGAGCTAAAAGTCAGGTGAACACACATGACAAAAAAAAATAGACTTCATAGATCTCAAAAGTCACTAAAACAACCAAAAGCAGCCCAGAAACACATATTAATAACAAACAAGGTGGAGGTGAAATCTGATTTCTATGTCCAGGTGTCATCTAAACAGGATGAGACATGCAAAAATTCCAGAAAGTATGGTCCAGACCTAGGAAGAAATGAAGCTATCTTTGTAGAAAATTAGGTGTTGGAGTGTGTTGAATTGAATTATTTGAAAAGGCCCTGATAGACATGGCTGGTCTTTTGTGATGTATTGCAAATCCTGGACTCAATGCCTGTGGTAAAGGTCCCAGGGAGGATGGAATTGTAAATTATGTTAATGAAGCCGGATTAAGCTGAGATAATTCTTGTCTGCGTTCAATTTATTAGTTGCCATCTTTGATGTCTATGTTCAAATAAGAACTAACTTCCTATTTTAAAACTGCACTCTTATTAGATAAAATGCCAGCTGCAAGTTAAATTCAGAAAAGCAAGAAGCTGGGGACAAAGAACTCACAGTAACTAGATCTGCCCTCTTTGACCAGTGTGTTCTCAATTGGATCTTTTGACATCACAAGGCTGAAAAAATACTTCCATCAATGGCTAGGATGTGGTCAAAATTCTCTTCTTTGTTATCCTGTCTCCCCATCCCACCAACGGCACAAGTCAGAAGGCGTCTCCCTTTTGTCCTTATGTCCCCCATTCTATGCTTCTGGTTGCACTCAACTTCTCGGCTGGCTTCAAGAATTCCTTGCAATGACTACACAAATCTTACAGGCAATACTCAAGACTACAGTGTTTATTATGAAAGCTAGTATGTTACAAAATGCTAAAGGCACACTTCTTTTGTCTGTCACACCTCTTCTCAGCCATGCTGAAGGCATGTCTTTCTCTGGTCCTCTTTCAGTCACAGGGTCCCTTGGCCTCTGGCTTGTCCAAAGGGCCAGAAAGCCTATTGGCTGTCTCATAGTGCTGGCACTGTATCTCTGCGCTGTCTCAGGGTGCTTGTGCTTCAGTCTTTGGTATCTCTGCTGCCTCTGCCACTTTAGAGAGATCTAGCAAGCACTTCAGTAGGGGTTCTTCTTTTGTAATAGCCTCAAGATTTTCTCTCTGCTTTTGAAATGCCTCTTGTACTGAGAGGAACCACAAAACTGGAAAATTCATACTGTTAATATCCCTCACAGTAGCTCAATGGTCCTACCCAATCATTTGGTTGGAAATACAAAGATGTGGATAGAAAAGCCATATTTAAGCAATTTCACTTCATAATATCTAAGATTTTCA
The DNA here is from genome assembly GCA_004026705.1 of Nesogale talazaci. Lineage (NCBI taxonomy): Eukaryota > Metazoa > Chordata > Mammalia > Afrosoricida > Tenrecidae > Nesogale > Nesogale talazaci. The sequence goes on along the minus strand of PVJH01041860.1, from coordinate 9,982 downwards.
GTCAAATTAAAATAGAATTGTGTTAGTCCGGGTAGGCAAGAGGAGCAAACTTCATAGACATGCATATAGATATAAGGAAAAGGTTTATATACAAGAGGAACAGGACATTGAGCCCAGTCCCATTCAAAGTCATAAGTCCAATATTAACCCATATGTCCAAAATCAGTCTATAAAGTCTCCTTCCGACTCACAGAGTCACAGGTCAGTGGGTGCAGAATCCCAGCGCTGGCAGGGGTCTCCACATGGCTCCTCGCTTCCAGGGCTCAGCGTCCATCCACAGCAGAAGCAACTCATCACTGGCAGAGGTCTCCATGTGGCCGCCCCAGCTTCAGAGGTCTCACTCCATCAGGGCAAAGTCATGTGATCTCTCTGCCGGCTCCTCCAGCTTCTCAGACGCTGCCATCTTACCTTGTCCGTGATTCATTGTCTCTCTAAAACTAACTATCAACAACTGGGGAGATAGCATCTCATCTTCACGAGGGAAATATCGCAAGATTTCCCAGAAGTCTCAGGAGAAAGCCAGGCCCACACAGAGACCTCATTGGCTACTCAATGGCTATCTCCAGATTAGCAGGCTAGACTCCACCCCTACATTTCAATCATAAAATTAACATAAGCAAATGACTCCCACAAGAATTAATTCTAAGGTATACACATTTAGATACATAATAACAAATATGTTAAGAGCAAAATCAAAGGGTGACTCTGAAAGCAGAGAGAAGAAAAACATTATGTGGTAGGGATCTTAAGTAAGATTTACCATTGATTTTTTTTTTATCAACAACAATGAAAGAACGAAGGCAGTAGGATAATGGAGGAAAAGCACTGAAAGGAAAAGGCTGTCAAAGAACAGTTCTATATAGATCAATAGCATGTTTCCAAAATGAACATATTAGATATACATAGAAAAAAACATTTTTTCGACTAACAAATCTCTCCTCCAAGAAATATTAAAGAGGGTCTTTAAGGTTTAAGAAAAAGGACACTAGACTGTTAATCATATCCCCTTGAAGAAATTAAGAACACCAGGAAACATAACTTATATTTATAGATATAAAAAAGTTCTTTGTATGTGTGTGACAATCTTATTATCTCTTATCCAATTTAAAGATAATTGTACAAAAATAATGATCAGAATATAATAAGTTCTTTTGATGGTCATATAGTGTACAAATACATAATTTAGATAGCAATAACATCCCCAAGAAATGTAGACAGAATGTAGATCTACATGAGCAAAGTTTTGAGATAGTACTGATATTAATCTACTGCCATGAAGTAAATATTGACTCAGTGCCTCTATAGGACAGAGTAGAACTGCTTCTTTGAATTTCTAAGACTTTTAAAACTTCACGGTCACAGATAGCCTCATATAGAACATCTGGTAGGTTTCAAGGTCTGACTTTGCAGTCAGCAGCTCAGTGGGTAACTTACTATTCCATCAGACAACTTGTATTGGCATCAAGATGTTATTAACAGGAACTAGAAGTATGGTGTTAATGCATTGGGCTGCAGTGCATTTGGTCAGCAGTTCTAAATCACCAGCAGCTCTGTAGGAGAAAGTGTGGGTTTCTATTCCCATAAACAGTCACAGCCTTGGAAGTCCATTGAGTCAATACCGAATGATAATGACTGCAGAACCTAGAGCTTTATGAACACAATTTTGACATATCACTGATATTAGCCTACTGCCTAGTGAAAGGCTAAATATCCATAAAGCTATTGAAACAGTTTCAATAAATTTAAGATATTCAACCTTCCTGTTGTTCCATATCAAAATAAATCAAATCATTATAAACTTGTCTAATCACTGCTTATTTGCATTCTGTAGGTATTAATGTGTTGTGTTTTCCTTCTTAAAAGTGTTGCTAATTTTCCGGGTGATTTCTTTTTTGACCTATTGATTATTTTGGAATGTATTGCTTAATTTTCACATATTTGTGGCTTTTCCACATTTCTTTTTGATATTTTATAGACAAAATATAGTGTATTTACATACAATGAAATATTATTCAGCAATGGAAACAGGAAAGAGGTATGCATGCTAAAATATTGATAAGTAGCATATACTGTGCTATGTGAAATAATGTAGGCATATTGGTCACATATATGTGATTTCATTAATATGAAATGTTCAGAGTAGACAAATCCCTAGAAACAGTAGGGTTCTATTTGCTAGAGGATGTGAAAAGAGCAAATGAAGAGTAATTGCCAATGAATACAAGGTTTCATTCTTTCTTTAAGGCATTGAAATGCTGGAATGTAATGTTTTTTAAAAACCTTCATTTTGAAATATCTAGGGATATACCTAGATATTCATTGAAATATACTAGATAGCTAGTATGAATATACTAGATGGTCATTGAAATATCTAGGGATATACCTGACAAAAAGAACAAAAGATCTATATGAGGAAAATTATAGAACACTATTACAAGAAACCAAGAATGACTTCAAGAAATGGGAAAATATCCCATGCTCGTGGATTGGAAGACTCAATGTAGTCAGGATGACAGTCCTACTCGAGGCACTATATAAGTTTAATGCAATACTGATACAAGTACCATCCTCCTTCTTCAAAGAAATAGAAAAAATTATTACCAACTTCATTTGGAGAGGAAAGAAGCCCAGAATTAGTAGAGAACTCCTCAAGAAGAAGGACATCGTGGGAGGGCTTGCCTTACCTGACTTTCACACATACTATATAGCCACAGTGGTCAAAACAGCATGGTGTTGGCATAATGACAGACACTCAGCCAATGGAAAAGAACTGAAAATCCAGAAATAAAAACACAAGCATACAGACAACCGATATTTGATAAGGGCCTCAAAAGTATCAAATGGGGAACAGGTGCCCTTTTCAACAAGTGGTGCTGGAAAAAATTTTCTGCCTGTAGAAAAATGAAGCAAGACCCTTACCTCACTCCATGGACTAGAATAAATTCAAGGTGGATTACAGACCTTGAAGTAAAACCCCAAACTATTAGGGCCATCAATGAGGGAATTGGGAACAACCTGAGAGCACTGGCACAGGGACTACGTAGGATAACAGAAATGGGGAAAGACACAAACACAGAGGAGGCTCAAATAGACAAACGGGATATACTAAAGATAAAACACCTGTGCACATCAAAAGAATTCACCAAGAGAGTAATAAGGGAGCAGACAGACTGGGAAAACATCTTTGGCAATGACAAATCAGATAAAGACCATATTACTAAAATTTACAATACCCTGATAGCTTCCAAAAAGAGCAAAATGAACTGCCCACTGAGGAGGTGGGCAAAGGAATTAAACAGAAGTTTCACAGAAGCAGAAATCAGAGAGGCCTATATATATATGTATATATATGTGTATATACACACGCACATACATACATACACACACATATATGAAAATGTTCCCAATCATTATCCATAAGAGAAATGCAAATCAAAACAACAATGAGATACCACCTAACACCCTCAAGGATAGCCTGGTTCAAAAAGTCAGAAAGTAACAAATGCTGGAGAGGATGTGGGGAGATAGGGTCACTTATCCACTGCTGGTGGACCTGCAGGTATGTACAGCCACTATGGAGATCAATTTGGAGATATCTAAAACAGATGGAAATTGAGCTACCATACGACCCAGCAATTCCCCTGCTGGGCTTATACCCAGAAGAGACAAGCAACTATCCATGACCAGAGATTTGTGCTCCAATGTTCATTACAGCACAGTTCACAATTGCAAGGAGTTGGAAGCAGTCCATATTCCCATCAACTGATGAATGGATTAAAAAGCTGTGGTACATACATACAATGGAGTACTATGCATCGCTGAAAAGTAGTGATGAACTCATGAAGCACATCACCGCATGGGAAGAACTGGAGGAAATTATGCTAAGTGAAGTTAGCCAAGCTCAAAAGGACATGTACAATATGAATCCACTGAGGTAAGCATATTAATAATTTTAAAATTGGAAAGGGGCTAAAGTTACTATATAGAGAAAATCCTGGGAGAAGGCCCAGGTAATGTTGCAGGGGCCAGATCAAATCTAGGGCTACATATGGTAGCCAACTAGGGAGGCGGGGCGAGGGGGGGCAGATGGCAATGTGCAAAAAGGGAAGGGGGCACTAAACCATCAAAGGGGAGAGTATTGTTTATATCTCCACAGGGAAATAGGGACCAAACTTAAACCCGGAGACCCAGGATGTGAATGCAGCATGACAGCATGGAGTGGAGAACCAGTGAAGGTACCTGAGAACACAACCCCAACCCCAACTATAGGGGCAGCCACCTCTCTACCAGAGGAATTTGCCTTGGAGGCCAGCACTGAAGCTGAAGCTTGGAGTGAGATATGCTTGACCAGAGCACATGAGAACAAATGAAAACGGAGGAAGAGAGAATGACCTGCATCATAGCCCATCGAGCCTCCTGGACGATATTCCCGCTCAGAACAGCTAATGCACAAAGAGGACTATACGGCCGGCCCCACTATGAAATACAGCTACCCTCACTGACCCAAGGCCTATTGGGGTCAGGATGGAGAAGCTGGGTCAAGAGTATACCTTGTCAGACACAACCACACCAACGCAAAGCACTAAGAGTGTGCAACAGAGCATAGAGTCACAGATGTAATGCCAAGGATATACTTTGGGACCAGGGTATTGGCACCCCTTCCAACTCAACCAGGGATCACTCTAGGAGGTCAACTACAGACCTTGAACTTTATACAGATTTTTCTATTGTAATTTTTCTATTGTAATGTAAACAAGCAGCCATTCAGTTCAGAAGCAATAAAGCCCACTCGGAAGAAACACACCAACCTGTGTGATCATGAGGTGGTGAAGGGATCCGGGGTCAGGCATCAAGGAGCTAAAATTATATTATTATTAATGAGGGGGGTACAGATTGGGGACCCAAAGTCCATCAATAGGTTAGGTGACCTCTTCTTGTAGAGAGGCTACAAGGAGGAGATGAGCAATTAAGTTACAGAAAGCAGCAATGAAATATGCAATCTTCCTGTAGTTCCCACCCACTATCATGACCCCAATTCCACCACATAAATTCAGCTAGACCAGGAGATGTACAGTGAAGTTGAAAACATGGGAAATTTAGGATAGATGATCCCGCAAGACTAGTAATAGGAGTGGTAATACCAGGAGGGAGGAGGGATGAAGGAATAGAGAGGGAGAAACAACTTCAGGGATCTACATGTAACCTCTTCTCTGGGACATGGACAACAGGGAAGCGAGTTTTGGGACACATTGGACAGTGTGCAGTATGAAAATAATAACAATTTGTAAATTACCAAGGGATTAAGGGGGAGAGGGGAGGAAGGGTAATACAGGGAGCTGATACTGGGTGCCTAAAGGGAGGGTGTATGTTCTGAGAGTGATGATAGCAATAAGTGTGTAAATGTGGCCTGCATACAATTGATGTTTGTATGGATTGTGATGGGAGTTGTATGAGCCCCCAATAAAATGATTCAATTAAAAAAAAACAACAACCTTCATTTTGGGGCTGAGCCTTGGTGGTGTAGTGGTTGTGCACGGGACTGCGGCCCATTGGGATGGAGGTTCAATTCCAGCAGTGGCTCCACAGGAGCAAAGGTTGGCTCTCCTACTCCCACCACCAGAGGGCAGTGATGCCCAAAACAAAACAAAACAAAAAAACCTTCATTTTTGGTCAGCATACATTTCCTTTAATTGCTTTTACAGCACTGTAAGGTTCACTATATCTGGTTAGTATAAGGCTTTACAATTTAGCTTTCCTGGATTCTGAACCATTTAAAGATGAAAGTAGAAATGTGAAGTAGTCTTATGAAAATTAATTTTCTTCTGTAGTGTCTAATTCTTCTTTGTCTTCATCATCAGCATCTGTTTATTGATTCTCTCTGGGCAGACAGGTGGATACATGGCCTCTTCTAGATACTTTTTTAGCTAACAGTGATGTCTGAAGAGATGACTGAATTTGCTCTTACAAGATCTAAATGAGACGAGTAATCTGGTAATGACATAGAGTTCCAGAAAACGTATACACTTTCATCCTCATCAACCTTTTGTACAGGTTTGTACGTGGCAGGCTAGATCTCTAAAGCATTGCCGTGAAATAGTATTCCCATAGTGATAAATTTTGAAAATATATATTTGATATTCTTTATTTTCTTTTTTTACAAAGTCGTCAGTAGTTGTCTTCAGATGAGTTATTTGAGTTGCATTCATTATCACTCTCTGTAATTTAGTTTCTATCTGTGGAACAATATGTTGATCGGATGGATTTCAATGACTTGTGCTTTCTAAATGGCCTAACTGCTTAGCGTCATGATCTCTTTCTTCTTTTTTGATATTTTCATTAGTCTTTCATTTATTATTATCTTAATCACTTTATGAGGACTCATAGATATTATAACAATCTACAATTCAGTTAGATAAGTATAATTATACAATTACTGCCGCTATCATTCAAAACATTTTCTTTCTTCTTGAGCTCTTTTAAATTAACTCCGGTGTATCCACAACCCTCCCCCCCCCAGGAACTCTTATTCTTATCTTACAAATAGTTATTATTACTGTCGCATTTCCCTACAATTCTGTTACTCATTCCTCTTGAATGAAGTTACATAGTTATCTTTGCTATAGGTTTCCCCTTCCCCAACCTCTCTTCCCATACCCTAGCGGAATCATTGCTCCCCTTACTATTTCTGATGGATTTCTCTATGTTGGATTTTATGTGAGTGATATTCATTATACAAATGAATATTTGCATGTCTAACAAGCTTAATGAGGTAAAACTGGGACCGTAATATTAAGGGGAGGAAATATTAAAGAACTGAAGGATAGTTCTATGTTTCCTCAGTGCTTCTTTTAGTTTGGGTAAAATCTAGAAACAAAATTCATAAACACTCATATTTTATGAGAGTTTTATATAAAGGGTAATTGTACATTAAGCATCCCAACCCAGTTCAATATAAACCCATAATTCCAACATTAACCCATATATCCGATACCCGGCTACAAAGTCCTCCTCAATCTTTCAAAATACACACGATGATGCCCACTGCAGGAGGAAAGCTGAATCAGGGAGCATGTCAGCATCTCAGCACTGGCAGGGGTCTCCACACGTTTGCTCCAGCACCCAGGGCTGCATTGGAGTAAGTCCACACGGGATGTCCATCCTCAGGCATGTCTCACAGGAAGTGAACCTTTATGAATGAAACAGGGAACTGGCTAAGGCAGCTGCACCCTGGCCTGACCATCAAAAAGCAAGAGATCCGAGAATGCGAGAATGAAAAGGTGAGGTTCGCTGAGCCATTCATCTCTCAGCCTTTCAATTAAATTTCTCTTCAATTAATCCCACATGTGTTTATTGGCCAGAATGGCACAATAAGCCTTAACTATCACAGTGCTATACCGTACTCCACTATAGCCCTTCTGTGAGCAACTGGCCAATCCTTTTACAGGTAGGTTTTGGGTCTGGACTTTCTACATGCTCCTTCCCTTCAAATTTGTTGCTTGTTTTTGAACTTCTGATACCTCTTCACGTCGAACCTCATGATCACACAGACTGGTGTGTTTCTTCTATTGTGGGTTTTTTTGTTTCCCTGCTAGACAGTCACGTGTTTAACTATAAACCTTTAATGCTTCAGATGTTGCTTTGAGGTCACCCCACTTCAGTTTTACAATGGTTCCCCTACTACTTAGGCTCCAAGTCTTTCAACCTCTGCTTGTTAATTATCCTGAGGTTGCCAAACTCGTCAGCTCAGTTTTTCAGGTCCTGCTTTTGAATCAGGGGTCGCTGTGGAGGTCTACATGTTGACTTCATTCACTTGGAAGTCCGTTTCTTCTCGTGCGGTCTGCAGTTCTCCACACATAAGCAGCAAAGCTTGGGTACAGCTCTCTAACACTCTTCTCCACATCTGTGGCAGCATCTTGCACTTGTGTGGTTTGAGTGTGCAGCTCTCTAGACTGCGTCTCAGTGTTTAGAGCAGCATTTCTCAACCTGTGGGTCTCAACCCCTTTGGGGGTTGAACAACCCTTTCACAGGTGTCACCCCAGTCATAGCAGTAGTAAAATTACACTTAAGAAGTAGCATCAAAAATAAATTTATGGTTTTGTGGGTCACGACAGCATGAGGAATGGTATCAGTGGGTTGCGGCATTAGGAAGGTTAAGGACCTAGAGGCTTTGCATACTGTGGAGGTCCCCGGTGGGGAAACCCTAAGGACAGGGTTCAGCGGCTCATGGGTGCATGCTGGGGCATGAGCCTGAACACACTGCTTATTTATGGGATAAACAGCATAATCTGTATTTAGATAATGATGTTTGTATAATTTGATGGACGTCCCTTAAGCTCTGAATTATTCGTTCTACAAGTCAATTTTACTGTAGGTGAGTTATATCTCAACACTGAATACTGATTTCCCCCCTCAAAAGTTCTCCCATAGGATCTTAAAGACTTGAAGATCAACAAGCAGCCAATGAGCTGAGAAGTAACAAGCCTTTGGAAGAAGGAAGAAGCATACCAGCCTTTGTGATCATGAGGTGTTGATGGGATGGGGTGTCAGGCATCAAAACTCCAGAATAAAAAATCATATCAATGTTAATGAGATGGGGAGTGAAGAGTGGAGACCCAAAGCCCATCTGTAAACAATTGGACATCCCTTTACAGAAGGGCCACAGGGAAGAGATGAGCCAGTCAGTGTGCAGTAAAGCACCAATGAAGCTTAGAAGTCTCCTCTAGTTTAATACTTACCCCCCCCCCCAATCCTAACCTCAATTATACCTTACAAATCTGGCTAGACCAGAGCACATACAGAGAAGAGCTGGGAACACAGGGAATCCAGGACATATAACCCCCTTGGGATCAATAATGAGAGTAGTGATACCATGAGGTTGAAGATAAAGGGGAAACTGATCATAATGATCTACATATAACATCTCCAAGGTGGATGTACAACAGAATAATGAGTGACGGGAGACATGAGACACTGTACAACAAGGAAAAAATTATCAGGGTTTCATTAGGGAGAGAGAAGGATCAAGGAGAGGGGGGGAAAGTGAGAAGCTGCTACCAAGGGCTCAAGTAGAAAGAAAATGTTTTGAAAATGATGATAGCAACTTATGTACAAATGTGCTTGACACAATGGAAGAATGTATGGATCGTAATAAGAACTGTAAGAGCCTCCAATAAAATGACCTTTAAAAGGTTTCGCAGAGGAATTGCATATTAATATTTAATCTCACCAGAGAGTAAGGCTCTTTGGCTATATTAGGAATATGATATGATTGTATATATTAATAATTAAATTGAGAAAAGTACAACAAACTAAAATTTTAAGAGATGATGAGAAATATTCCAAACATTAGTAAAATGTGGAAAAATGGTATTCCACATAATTCATTGACCATTCCATTCTTGAAACTACATGGCCAGTATTCAAAGCTTCCAGGGTCATCAACAAAACAAGGACAACAATGACTAAATGTAAGACGGTATCTTCTATAGGATTATGGAACATAAGCATTAGGTAACAGTAGCAAAAAAGAAAACAACAAAAGAAAACGAGTGAGTAGTTCCAGATATAATATAGACTTTAGTTAATAATAATATTGGCTCACTTATGTCAATTGAACACATTGTGACAAGTGTCTTTTTTTCATCTTTATTTATTTATTTATTTATTTTTAATTTTATTGGGGGCTCTTATAGCTACTACCACATTCAGTACATCATTTGTATCAAGCACATTTGCACACATGTTTCCACATACATTTCCCAACATTTTCCACTTGAGCCCTTGGTACAAGCTCCTCTTATAAAAAAGCACAAAAAACCTCCCCTTTCCCCTCCCCCCTTTTTTTAATGAATCATTTTATTGGGGGGCCCATACAACTCCCATCACAATCCCTAACAACATCAGTTGTATGCAGGCCACTTTTACACACCCATTGCCATTATCACTCTCAAAACATTCTCCCTCCCTCCAGGCCCCCATTATC
>PVJH01041859.1:0-14680 GCA_004026705.1 Nesogale talazaci | reverse complement strand
TAGAGGTTGGTGCATGTGTGCAAGTCATTACCTATGCTACTCTTTCTTATAAGTTTTCTTCTTTTGATGGTACTAGAAGCTAGGAAGAAAGATGTCTATTGATAACACTGGCTTGAATTGAATCCTGGGTTTAAGTGAAGGTTGACCTTGCTTCCTGGGAGCCAGCAGTTTTAGATTTAGGGAAAGGTGCTTTCCTGGCTTACATAAGAAGGACGAGACTCATTGGGAAGGAGGATGTTGTATAGAACATTTGCTTCCTCTTTGTGCTCATCTTTACGTTCTCCTTGCTCTGCCTCTCTATGTTTGGGAAACAGGTTTGCTCTTGGTACTTACTCTCCATCCCTACCTTAGTTCAGATTCACAAATGAGTCTTATGCTTTTTTTGCTCACCTCAGGCTTATCTGAATTTCTTTTGTCACCTCATAATCTATAAGTGTGTGTGTGTGTGTGTGTGTGTGTGTGTGTAGCAGCTAAGGAGCCTGCAATATAAAAATAAAAGTCCAACCAATGGTGTGTTGGAAGTGGTTGACATAGCTTATGAGAATCAATTTAGACACCTCTTTGGTGATGTCACACTGGGAGTTTGGAATTGAACCAGTTGTTGTTATTGTTGGGTGCCTGTGATAGGAAGGCTTGTTGTGCCAACATGGCTGAAGGAGTTAGGTAGGTTTGTTGTGACAACATGGCCAATGAACACATGTAAAATCAATTGAAGGGCGGAGATAGAAATGGCTCAGCGAGCCCTGCCCTTGCTCTCTTGCTCTTGAATCTTTGCACCAGCCAGCTGCCTTGTTTGTCTTGTGCCTTGATCTCTAAGCTACACCACCCATGGGATACCCCATTGGTGGACTGTGTTGCTGCGACTTGAGATTTCTTCAAGCCCTGCTTCACCACAGTCCTGGGAAAAAATAACTTGAGTTGGGGACTGTTGGACTCTGTCATCTGGCGTGCCCTGCCTTGCTGTTTGCTGCTTGTGGCCAGATAGCCTGAATTTCTCTACAGAGGACTACTCGGCAACCATCAAGATTCAAAGGACTGCCAGTGTACAAGCTGTCTCATGGAAGTGAGTTGCACCGAACTGTTTGTACTGCTCTATAGATTAGTTAACTCTTTATTTCTTATTTTAGATATCCTTCTACCTATATAAATAGATAGAGAGAATTATTAGTGTCCTTGTTTTATTTTTCTAGAGGACCCTGTCTAACACAGTGCTGGAGGGTGGGGCGAGGAGAGGGCAGTTGGTTCTGACTCATGGCAATCCTATGTACAACAGAACGCATCTAATGTGAGACTTTAAACCACGGAGATGGACAAAGTCAGCAAATGCCTCAAAGGAGGTATCTGAATGTACGCGCACCCACGTGTGCATACTCCACTTGTCGCCTAAGTCCTGCACATGAACCCATTGCGACACTGGAGCCCACTCGACTTGTTATGCAGTGCGTTCCATCCCACCATACTGGCCTGATGGACCCTCGAAAATACAGATGGTCCCATTGGCCGCAACAGTAGGCTCACACAGAGCAGTAATTTGGGCGATGGAGTAGGACCCAGCAATGCTTCATTCTGTTGTACCCAGGCTCTCTATCATGGGGAGTTAACTTGACCCCACCTAACAGCAACACTCCTACCGCTGACTTAGGTCTCAACAGTCTATCTATGCAGGAATGACCTATCATGCTCCCTATCATAAAGTGACAACATCTCTAAAACTATGCCGAGACAAAAATAAACCACACACACACACACACACACACAAACACGTACACATAAATGGATTTGGGGTTCACATTGAATTCTAGCTCCCATCTAAAAACAATTAATTATTCATGATGTGACTGCTCTAGGCTAACCCTCATGAAGAGATCACTGGGGATATGTGTCCTCTCGTGAAGTGTGGTGAAGAAATCAGATGACCCCGCTATCAGAATTAATAGCATCTAGAGTTTCAAAGTTTTGTCTTAAAACAAGCAACTATCTAAGTGAATCTTCAACTAAATCCAGATGGAAGAAACACACCAGCCTGTGTGATGTAAGGATTGTAAATAATAAAACCCACGTGTGTTAGTTACATAATTTCATGTCAACTTGAAGATATGGATGCATGTAGGGGTGGAGGTTAGTCTGTCAATCAGGTCACAGCCTGATGGAGCGTCCTTGAGGGTGTGGCCTTTTCATGAAGAGGATGCTGGGGACCTCCCCTTCTCTCTCTGCCTTCATTTTCCTGCTGGATGACCCTGATTGCTGTCAGATCTCCGGGTATGTGTCCATCACCATAGGATCCACAAGTCTTTGCATGCAGTGGCCAGTGATATTCCTACAGTCCGTATATGAGTCTAAAGAGGGGCCTAGGGACTTGAGTTGGACTGGGAGGTTTTCTTGATATAAAATACTTCTTTTTGTAAAGCTCTTTCTTATACATTTCGGAGTGTCACTGCATTTGTTTCTCTAGTCAATCTCATCTAACATGCCACATAATAAAAACCAAAGGAGGGAATGGTATCAGAGCTTAAATTGTGGACACTTGGTTTGCAGAAGGTGATGGATGACTGTGGAATCCCCAAATCCTCAAATTTTTGGTGTTCCCATATGTGTGGTCTCTGGTGAGTCCCTTCTGACCAAAATGAAGGATATGAATAGCCTTTCTATTCCTACAGGGAGCATTGTAAACTTGATTGTGGTAGATGTAGTTAGGTTAAAACGTCATACCCCATCATTTGTTCTCCTTTTTGACTCATTTTAAAGTTGTTTCAGGTTTTAATAAGTTCTGTTTTCTCATTGATTGAGGTTTTTCTGTTTTGCCTAGTCTTTGTTGTTGGCTTTTCTGCTTTTCTGTTTGCTTTTGTAGAGACAGTAACTAGATGGAGCAGGTGTGGATTGGGGAAATGGGAAGTTAAAAACAATCAGTAGGAAAAGAAATTGTTGTTCAATTGATTGTAGGGATGATTGCACAAATATTCTTAATATGATTGAATGATTAACTTGTACAATATGTGAAGCATGCACCAATAAAACTATTTAAAAAACAGGAAAAACAACTAACTTCTGAGATCTTAAAGGCTCATCATAAACAAATAAGCTGCCTTAGTGAGACATTAATGAAGTCCACATGCCAGTCTGTGTGATCTCAGGATTGCAAATTATAAAATCCCAAACCACAGGATGGAACAGCATTAGATCTTAATTCTCAGCCCTCAGTTTGCAGAAGAATATCGATGACAAGGAAAGTCCCAAGTCCATTTTCTGGGCATCATGTGGACTGAGTCTTCAGTGATACCTCTCTGTCTGGGGATCTGAATAGCCTTGCCATCAAACAGAGTGCTTTAGAAAGTGGACTAATGAAAACAGAATTAGGTTAAAATTGAACACTTTATCATGTGTTCTCCTTTTTGACCCATTTTAAATTTATTTTAGTCTTTAGTTATTTTCTACTTGTTTTTCAATGGAGATTTGTCTCTTTTATTTTGTTACCATTGTTGGCTTTTTTATATATAGAGAGACAGTAAATGGATTAATAATTTCTTGGGATGGTAGGAGAGGTTAGGCAGAAACAGAGGAAATAATAAGTACAAAAAGAATCAAATGTTCTGAAATTGATTATAGTGATGAGTGTCCATCTCTTTTTAATATGTTCAAACTGTTGAATTATATAGTGTATTACTGATATGTCAATAAAGTATAAAAATAAAAATTCTAGCTCTATAGTCTCTAATATAATGGTAACTTGCCATATGTAGTTATTTAAAATTAAAAAATTGTTATTTAAATTTCCCTAAACATATAACAGTCCCCCAATCATTATATGTGGTTAGTGACTGCTGCATTAATTAGCAACAGTATAAAACAATGTCCATTTTCACAGAACATTCTATTGCATAGTTTTGATTAATTGCTTTTATCCCATTGCTTAGTATTAAGTTTGGGTTTGAGATTTTGGGGCTATTATTTGGGAATTTGTAGTCTCGACAGTTCATACAAGCCAAAGGTAGGTTAAATCTATTATATTGATCATAACTTTTCTGGAAAGACTAAATAATAAAGTTTTGCTTTATAGGCTATATGGCGGCTGCTACAACTGTTTAACTCTTCCGTACAAAAGAAGCCATAAACAACACACACACACACACACACAATGTACATCTGTGTTCCAAAATAACTATTTACAAAGTGCAACACATTTATTACATTTTTCCCATGGGTTGTGGCTTGCCATATCAACCTTTGATTTAGCCAACCACCTACCTTTTTTTCTCCCCCATAAAATTTAGAAGTGTCATGTATTTGGAAAATTCAATGTGGGCAAACTTTGCAGGAACCCCATTTATTCTATTTTCATCCTGACTATGTAAAAAATCAGATAGTTGTGCAAGTAAAAAGAATAGCATGTTAGACTGGGTTCTTTAAAGGAGCAAGACCAGTGGGTGACTCCACGTTCAGCAAGTATGTCACAAGAAAACCACTGGTGGCTCCTGAGATTGGCAGGCGAGCAGCTTAAACAAAAGAAGCAGAGGTTGAAGACAGATGCAGGGTCCAGACACAGTAAAAAGAGAGCAAGGTCTTCCACTGTGCCCTTCTATAGGAGGTAGGCCATACCTCAGAGGAAACTTCCTTTCAATTGCTTGAGGGCTGCCCCCTCAGTATGGGATTATACTGCACACTAAACTTACAGCTGATTGGCTGCTTACAGCAGAGTCCTTTATGAAATTGATCATATTGTGTTAGGTACCTTGTGGGGGATTACTAGGCCTTATCTGCCAAACCACTGGAAATGCTGAAAAGGCCAAGTTAATACAAAGCCTAACTATAACAAAGAGTGTAGCACATCTCCATGTCCACATCCTCCAGTGTCAACAATGACCAACACAAGGTCAATCTCACTTTGTCCATTCACTGTCTATCCTACTATTTTTGAAATACACGAGGACAGGATGCATAAAAATTCAAACCCATTTAAAAGCATTTAATAAAGTAGGACATCTTCTAAAGGCCAAAATTCAGCAATTTTTCAAAAGCAATCTTATCTTGTGGTATTTGATTATCATCAGTGATTTGAGGGAACCAGACATTATTAATTTACCCCTTAAAAGCATCTCCGCATCTCAAGGTGAAGCTCTCCCCTTTGGCAATAGACAGGAGAATTCTACATCACAGATTTGCTCGGAGTATTAAACATGAAACAGTCCTATGCCAAAATGTTTCTGCTCCTTGTTTTTCCCAGAGCCCCCAGAGCTATTTCTTAACAAGCCTAGTCCCTGTCTCTGGGGAGTGGCGCAGGCAGGTTTCAAGGCTGGATGAGTTTGGCAGCGGCTGGACACCTGCAGCACCCCACCCCTTCCCTTCCCTCTGCTTTGCCCCCTCTCCTCTCTACTCCCACTCCACTGTGAAGGGGACTTTTTTCAGGTAAAGGAAATTATAGAATCAAAGAAAGTTTGAGTGGAAAAAGCAACCCCCACAGTAACAGATGACAAAGACCAGGACATGGAGAACATATTTTGATGATGACAACAATGTTAATTAGTTTATCCCCCACTAAGGAGTGGCAGCTGATTGTAATGCATCTTTCAAGGAAACGTGTATTGAATGGCAGAATCTTGAGCTGTGGAAACAACAACAAAAGAAGCAGGGACACTAAGGAATGTGTGGCCTTTCAGTTTGCTCCCATTTTTAAAAACACTGTCTTTCTGTTGGCTCAAGCCATGCTCTATAAATAGAAACACTGTCCCCCTCGCCTCCACGCATGCACACACAGACACTGCCCTACTAAAGAGAGATCAGGGTCAGTCCTGCAGCTGTGTGATAAGCTCTGTTTCAGAAGGAATACCCCCAAGATGCTTTGGGGCAGAAGGTATGTATAAATTCCACCTCCTTCTCACAACTTCCATACCGTCGGTCTCATCAGAGAACAGTCCGTGACTGAATCAGTAACCCAATTACCAAGTTTGATTAGTGGATTATTCACAATGTCCTATATTGCTAAGACAAAAAGATGATCATGTTTTTCCTGCTTAAACCCACCAATGCTTCTAATTTCTGCTGACATGAAAGGCAAGCAGTGCAACTGATCTTCAAAGTATTTCTATGTTCTTCTCCCATACCCTCTGACACTTCCAGCAGTAGATTTTAAGTTCCAGGAGCAGAGAAGTATTTTCAACTGTAGGCACTTGACTTTGCACATGCTCTTCTTGTTCTAAGGCCACTGATCCCGACTTTTCAATGTTGGCTTAAATGTCACTTTTCCCAGAGAGGATTTCAATATCAGATAATAAATTATTCTGGTTTTGCTAGGCCACATATCATTTGGTCTCTTCTGTGGCACTTATCACACATTTCCTTGTGATTTTACTAATTTAAATATTTGCACACACACCCCACCAACTAGTCTGTCAACTTCATGAGATGGACCACAATTTATTACTGAATTCTGCAGTAAAGATGGTGATTTGATATAATATATATTAACTAATTAAAGTTTTCTAATTATTTTCTGCATATATATGATCATATATGCATATGTCTGTCATTATCATCAATCTACTTATTTTTTTCTCTTTCCAATAAGGTTAAAAACTCTTTGTATTCTATCTTCTTGTTTCAGTTGATTTAATTCTGACAGAGGCCAAAGTAGGGTCCCTTATGGCTCCATGACTATAAATTTTTAAACCCAAATGTCTATTTTTTTATTTAATCAATCATGTTTTAAGATTCAAAAAAGAAAAGAACTTTAATATATTTTATCCACACAGTAACCATTTCTGAATCTCTCTCTCTGTTTTCAGATCATTTTATTGGGGGCTTTTACAGCTTTTTTAACAGTCCATACATCAATTGTAACAAGCATATTTGTACATATGTTATCATTATTATTTTCGTAACATTTACTTTCTATTTGAGCCCTTAGTATCAGTTCTTTTTTCCTCCCCCACCCGAACTCATGGCCCCTTGATAAATTATAGATTATTATTATTTTCATATTTTACACTGGCCTCTGTCTCTCTCCTCTCATATGGTCTCTTCCCCCCTCCTCCCCCAGCTTCCCTCTACTTTTACTCCAATCATTACTCCCATTCCTGCTCCTGGATTCTGTATGTCATGAGCTCTTATGTCTTATCTGTACCTGTGTACATGCTCTGGTGTAGAACAAAGTGAAAGGCAGGCTTGGGGGCATGATAGTGGGGGGGGGGGGCGGTGGTGGTGGTGAGGAAGTCTCAAGGAACCAGAGGAATATTATAACATTGGTGCTATGCTGAGCCCTGCTTTACTCATCCCTTCCTTGTCCTTCTTCTGTGAGGGGACGCCCCATTTTCTACAGTTGGTTTTTGGGTCTCTGCTCTGACCCCCCCCCCTTGTTATCATTAACATTTTTTTTGTTTGTTTATTTATTTTGGGTCTTCTGATGTCTGTTCCCTGACCCGCTGACACCTCACGATCCCACAGGCTCGTGTGGCTGACTATGCATCTTTACAGCGACTGACGGCTGTATCTTTCTCCTGCAGAGGAGCCGGTGGATAGAACTGGTGACCAGCAGTCAAGCCCATAAATACTGTGGCATCAGGGTGCTTTCTCTTTGTATTAGGGACAAAGGATTCTGTTTCATGTTTATCATCACAGTGATTAGCACAGAGTTAGTTTAACATGATTAATATGTTTACCTGGGACACAGTGACTAATACAGAGTTTAGTTTAATATGATTAATATGTTTACCTGGGATCTTGAGGATCTTAGTTGAGTGAAAAGATGTTCTTTTAATTTTCTAGTTTCTCTCTCTCTATATTTATTTTAATTTAAGCTATAAGACTATCTCTACATTTCTAAAATTGATGATATACTAGTCTCTGAGTCCCTGGGTCAAAAATACCTGATGGGAAATTAGATCAGTGTGCATGGATACCATACCTATCTTTTAGAAAGGACAAGTTCCTGTCAACATTGTTAGCATTGTTCAACTCATTGTGTGTCTTATAGACTTTTCTGGTATTATTAACCATTATTAACTCTTAACCATTTGTCACATGATTTAGCTTGCAAAACTGTTCTTATCCCTTGCTTCATTTTAATGCTTCTTTTTTTTCTGTTATCATGCCTGCTCAGAGAGAATGGCTTCACTATCTCGAACTCTTCTGATCAATATAGCACCGAAAGAACCTCATGAAGCAGTTTATTTAGTAGTACCACATGATCTGTACCAAATCTGTCTACTTGTTGCTGTGGTAACAACATAAACAACACTTGATAACACAAGCCCACAGGCAGAACTATAGTCACTTTTAGTAAATTCGTGGCTGTCTGGAGAAAATGGGCACACCGATGCCGGATTAATTAAAGGTCTTTGGAATTATGAGATGGTTAAAAGTAGAGTCCAGAATCTGAGAATTTATCAGTGATTTATGCTTTTAAAGTGGATTCGTACAAATTAAAAATAACTTATAATTGATCAAGGGGTCATGGAAGGTGGGGAAGGAAAAAAGAGGAGCTGATACTAAGGGCTCAATAGAAAGTACATGTTTAGAAAATAATGATGGCAACATATGTACAAATATGCTTGATATATTTGATGTATGGATTGTTACAAGCTCGATAACATGATCTTTTAATAAAAGTATAGATTTGTGCATATGAATATCAGTGTTTTAATGGTTGTTGGTCATTTGGGAAAATGGCAAAAAAACCCCAAAACAACCCTAAGTTCAGACCCTTGATATTTATGTTCAAATATTACAATCATTTTCTCTCTTCCTTTATTACCTAAAAGGTTATTATTTTGTCATCTGTTGATGTTTGCCCCTCCTGGGTCACATTTCTCAACACCGATTGTACCTTCTGTCAACATCTCCAAATAACAGCAAGAGCAACAACAAAACACCCCCAGCCTTCAAGACTTAACATCCATGTCCTTTTGTAGTGCAGCTTTGTCTGACTCCTGTACACCGTCTTCATCGGACTCTTAGGTGTGCCTCCTTGTCTGAGTTTTCACTGTAGTTCTTTCCTTCCTCACCATTTCACAATTCTTTCCCATTCTGGACTGTAAATTCCTTAAAGACAAAACAACATCTTATTTTTCTAACCCAGGGAGCAACCCCTTGCCTGACACATAGTAGGCATTCTTTAAGTGTTTTTAATGAGGAACAGTGAACAAATCACTCATTAAGGGTGAGACAAATCTACTGTCCTTGAGTTGAGCTAATGTTGGTTTAGGGTGACACCATATATTACCGAGTATAACTGGGTTGTGTGGGGTTCATTTGGTTGTAATCACAAGGCCTTTCTTCTGTGGTGCATCTTGATGGGCTTGGAATATAAACATTTCAGTCAGTGGTTGTGTGAAAATCACTTGCTCTACCCAGGGTCATATGTCTACTTAAGTGTATAAGATTTTAAAAATTAGCAATTTATATTGGGAATTTGAAGAAACATACATCTTGTTGATTGCTTCTTTAGGTTCTATGAACATCAATTTGATGAGCTAAGATCTCTTTGTAAGGGCAATGAGCATGATTTAGACTCTGAAGTTTCCAAGTAAAAGATCAAAACAGGCACACGTTACTAATTTGCCTTTGAGTAACGAAAGTAGATAGTTTCACAGTTTTAGTACATGTGCAATTTTTTGCCTAATTAACTCCATCTACCCTCAGAAGTTTAGAAATGGTTTCTTCATTTATTAAAAGGATTTTAAAGTTAACCAAGAATTTGAAGTTCAGAAAAATAATTCAAGCATTTTTCTTTCTTCCCCCCCGCCCCCTTTTTGCCAGTGAATGTGTGAAACTTCTCTGCATTTTGGTGGGTTTTCATATAGGCCATTTAAGGTGTAAGTTGGAAAATTAAGAAGCAGATGACTTGAGATTTGTCCATAGTTAGAGAGCATCTTGTTCTATGGAGTCAGGGAGATGGTGAGAATGCAGAGAACTATCTTTTCCTACTTCTCCTCATTCTTTGAACTTCTTCATCTCGTCTTTCCCTGTACAATTTCCCCTTGAGCAAAGATGCCATCTTATCTCATCTTTGCCGTTCCCCCAGTACCACTGATGAATTGATTTTGAGTCATAGTGATCCTATATAGAATATCTGAGGTTTGAGTCTTTCTGAGAGCAGAAAGCCTCATCTTCCATCCTTGGAGCAACTGGTGGGCTTGAACTGTTGACTCTCTAGTTAGCAGTCCCATCAGTAACTCATTATGCCTCCAGGGTTTCTTTGCTCTGTTCCTAGTGCTCTGTATATATCTGGTACTAAGGATATTCTTTATTTTTTCTCAGTGTTTATAAACTTTAATACAGAAAATCGATTTGATATTTATTAAACTTAGTTTCTCCAACGATTGTTTGGCATAGCTTTTAAAAGCATCTTAATGACACAGTAGAGTTAAAAAGAGCTTTACAAATTGAAATGTGATACCTTCGCCTCCAAATATTTTAATTGCCATAAATTTGTTTAAAAATATATATTAAACACATGTTTGACACTCAAAACTTTTTATAACTCAATACCGCAAAATACATATAATATACTATACACATGTGGAAAAGTCTAGTTAGTATGTAATATTTTGCTCACTGTTAACAGCTTTATAATGGGAAATGCACATACAGACTTAGAAGTTCCAGCTTTTGTGCCCCAAAGTACCTCTGAAAATTTTAAAGTAATGCAACTAATAAAAATCACAATATATTATTGAAATTTTGATTGAAAATGTCAGATGCCTAAATATATTGAATAAAAGAAAATAAAACAAAGATGTGGATAATGTACAAGCAAAGGCATCCTATCAGGTGATAACAGTACATTTTCTGAAGAATTAACAAGGATTTTCATTTATCTGTGGTCTTAACCTCCCCTCCCAAACCCTCCCCAAATATGAAACCATTATTCACCAAATAATTTTAATTTCAAATAAAAGGATTTTTAATAAATATATAAACATGTCTAGCTCCCATATACAAAACTTCTTAAAACCATTCAAAATGGAGACTAGATAGAAATTTTCATGACCATAATTCCCAAAGCCTCAACGGTGGTACCCTTCAGGTTCTTCTTAGTACATTCTTAACAAACATATTTTCAACAAATACTTTTAGAAGATGTGGCCAAGGTAGAAGAAGACAAGGGCCTGAAGTAGGATGGTGGCCTTATGGAGAGCGAGAACATGGGATGGCAAAACATGATTGTAGACACAGGATGACAGTCCTGGGAACTGGGGAAATAAGAGGTTAGGAAAGGAAGCAGCCACAGTAGCAGCGAATTGTGGGGCATAGTGAACTGAACTGATCAACAAAGGAGAGTTTGTAGAAAAAGTTACTGATCTGTGATTTAGGTATAATCTTAGTTTTCTCATGGTACTCTCACGGTATTATCACAAGTGGGTAACTTTAGCAAAAATAATTTGTTTTCTACAGTGCAGGAGTTGGAGGAAGACCTCCTCTCAGTTGACACTGAAGGAAGGTCTTTGTCTCTTTGAACTGCTGCTTCTGGATGATTTTCACAAAACTTGGTCTCTCTCTTTCCCCCTCTCTGCTTTCTAGCTTGCTTGTTTACAGCAAAACAAAATAGATGGTTTGAATTTACATATGATTTTGAGCACAGAATTCAATCTACTGAGACAAAGTCTTGATATTCTTACTTCTAGTGGGCCTCTGACTGTCTGTCCTCTAAGACAGATATTTTTGTTCTTCTGGAAGTTCATGTGCTTTCAGTATTCTCTCATACTGCACTTTAAGTACATACATTCTTCTGTGATCTTCCTTACTGTCTAGCTTTCTTAGGTCTACGAAATGATTGAAATACCACAGCTTGGACCAAACACACCTCACTTCTGAAAGTGGTGTCTTTGCTGTTGAACACTCCAAAGAAGTCCTGTGCAGCATATTTGCTCAGGGCAAAGTGCCATTTGATTTCTTGACTGGTACTCCTTTCAGTGGATGCTGATGTAGATTCAAGTATAATGACGCTTCAATCTTTTCTCCATTTATCATACCATGCTTAGGTAGTCCAATTATGAGGATGTTTGTTTTTTTATATGAATTGTAATCTACACTGCAGCATTTTTGATTTCCATTAATAATTGCTTCAAGCAAGCAAGGTTGTGTCATCTGCTTATCATAAGCTAGTAATAAGCCTTACTGCAATCCTCATGCCAAATTCTTCTTCATATAGCCCATGTTAGTTTTGGTAGCCTAGAGAAGCAAATTCTAGACACTCATATGTGTATAACAGAGTTTTATGTAAAAGAATGATTGAATATTGAGAAAACATTCCAGCCCAGTCCCAATCAAGTCCTTAAGTTTGGTATTAGGCCATGTGCCCCAAACCAATCTATAAATTCTACTTCATGCATAAATTCTAATGCATGAAACACATGCATTAACGCCAAATGCAGAAAGATCATAGGTGAGTGGATGAAAAGTTTTGTGGATCCAGTGACAGTGGAAGCATCTTGGCACTGACAGGGCCTCCGCTTGGCCCCTTCAGCTTTAGGGCTCTTCAACATAGCTCCATCAAGCTAGTTATTAGTAACATCTTTCACACAGTGTTCACATGTTCTGCCTCCAGCAAGTTATGTTTTTTCTTAGTGGCACCAGATGAGGTCATCCAGCTGTGGTCTGATTGACAGGCTAAACTTCACCCCTTCACTTTTTTTTGGCATCACTGCCCTCTGGTAGTGGGAGTAGGAGGCCCAGCGTTTGCTTCTGTGGAGCCGCTGCGGAATTGAACATCCATCCCAGTGGGCCACAGTCCCGCGCACAACCACTACGCCACTGGGGCTCAGTCTACCCCTTCACTCTTAATCCTCTCAAATTGACAACAGATTATGTAACACCACATAGCCCATCTTCTTGAATAATTTTCTCAGCATATAAATGGAATAAGTATGGTGAAAAGATACAACTCCCGACACACACCCTTTTTATTTTAAACCAGGCCGTATCCTCTTCTTCCTTTCAAACAGCTGCCTTTTGGCCTATGTACCTTCATGAGCACAATGATGTGTTTTGAAACTCTCCTCTTCTTAGTGTTATCTACAGCTTGATGCACACAATCAAGTGCTTTTTATTTGACTGATAACATAAAAGTAAGCATCTCTTTGGTATCCTCTGCTTTCAACCAATATCCCTCTGATATCAGCAATGACAGTCCTTGTTAATATGTCCTCTTTTAAATCTGACTTGAATTGCTGGCAGCGATAGCTATACATTGATGCAACTGTCTTTGCAATATTTTCAGCAAATCTTACTAGAATATGACATTAATACTCACTAACTTCTGCATTCTATTGGGTGAGATTTTATACAAAACAATGGCTACAAATATGGATCATTTCCAGTAGCTCTTTTTCACAGTTCTTGGCATAAATGGGTGAGTGCCTCCAGCACTGCATCTGTTTGTTAACACGTTTCATTTAGTATTCTGTTAAATCCAGGAACCATGAGTGTAGCTAATCCCGTCAGTGCAACCTGGAATCATCCCTTCAATGCTATTGGTTTTTGATCATATTACCTTCAGAAATGAGTGAACAGTAGCCAATTCTTGTTGATATTGTGACTGTATTTAATACTGTACGCCTTCCTCGTTTTTCATTGTTTTTTGAATCACTCAATATTTTTGCCCAAGGAATTATTCAATATTGAAACTCAAGACTCTAATGCTTTTTTCAACTCTTTTTGGTTGAAATACGCTATGCATGAATACTTTTTGATTTCTAAGCTCAGGTCTTTGCACATTTCATTATAATGTTTTACTTTGTCTTCTTCAATGCCCTTTGAACTTGTGAGTCAGCTATTACTCCATCATTTCTTACATTCTACTTTAGCTCCTCTACATTCTAGTGTCAATTTCACAGCCCCTACTGACTTCCATGTGGTCCTTTCCTGCTTTCTTCCCTCCTGAAATGAATCCCTGTGCAATATGCATGGTCAGCAGTTCAAAACCACCAATAACTACCAAGGAGTAAGGCTGGACTTGCTACTCCCGTAAACAGGGTACAGGCTCAGAAACCCTCAGGGGGTCACTGTGAGTCAGCATGGATGGGATGGCAGTGCGGGAGCACCTCAAGAAAGATGCTCTTCATGCCACACCACGCCTCACCTGGTCTTGGCTCAGAAGTGTTGATGCCTCACATCTGTCTCACAGATGCTCTCAACACAACACAGGGATATACACACTGAGAATGGTGCGCTTGGGGACTTGTTTTCATTTCCTTGAGCTTCAACGTGAACTGGCATATGAGTAATTGAAGCCACCTGGCCTTGTCTTGTTTGGCTAATGATATTGTGCTTCTCTTCTCGCAGACACAGACAATTGATTCTTGGCTAGTCCCTCTGCAGAGAGTCACTTGTACACTTGCCACTTTCTTTGTTGAGGAAAGGTGTTTGCAAGGGAGAAGTGATAGGTCTTACAACATTCTATCAGGCACATCTCCAGCTTTGCTTCATCAACAGGGCCCGATTTTCTCACCATTGAAACCTTCTCTTCCCAACACTTCAGCTTTCCTTTTAGTTGCTAACTCTTGCATGCCAATCACCAGCAGTTATCAATGCATCTTGATTGGATCTTTGATCGATCTCAGATGGCAGAAATTAGTAGAATTCTCCAATATCATCATCACTGGCTTTAGAAGTTGGCATGCAAATTTTAAGGTTAATTATACTAGCTGGTCTTCCTTGAAGGCATAGAGATATTATGCTATTACAGACC
>PVJH01041858.1:0-14673 GCA_004026705.1 Nesogale talazaci | reverse complement strand
TGCCCAGCGTCAGTCAGTGGTTCAGGAGCCCCCTGGGCCTGCCTTCGTGATGATGCTGGGATCAGGAGCGAGGGGTTGGGATGGGTCAGACACGCTTCAGTTCCCACTCCTACCCCTGCCCAGCCGAATGACCTTGGTCAGGACATTCAGTCCCTCATCTTCTTCATGGGATCATGAGGATACCAGCCTTTTGAAGACCAGGTAAGGGGACGAGTGTCAGGCACTCCCCACGGTATCACAAGCCCCTGGTGCACAAATGGTATGAGCTAAGAAGCTTGGGGCTCTTTGGCCCCCAGGGGTACCTCGGAAAAAGGGTTGGCTGTGGATGGTCCCTAAGGTCCAAACCGGGGGCATATCAGTTGCACTTGCAACAATTCCGACTTACAGTGACCTCGTAGGGCAACTCAGAGGGCACTTGAACTCCAAGAGACTTTCCAGCTGTGCCCGTTCAGAAGCAGGTCTCCAGGCTTTTCTTCCTAGCTGCCTCTCCCTTCTCCCTCCCCCATCTCTATAAGGATTGATGTGATCTTTAGGGGCTGGGCTGGTGCTGCCAGAGAAAGATCAGGCTTTCTATCCCATCTCAGAATCCCACGGGGGCAGTCCTACCCTGCCTATAGGGTCCGTGACATGGATGGACACCGTGCCTGCGACCACGGGCCCAAACGTAAGAGCCATTGTGAGGTGGGCGCAGAACCTGGCGCTCTCATTCTGTTGTACGTAGGGGGTGTGATGAATTAAACCAGCTTGAGGGAGCCTGACAGCAACAGAAGGATCTAAAGAAGCCCCCGTGGTGCCCTGGGCTCGGTGTCGGGCTGCTAACTGCAAGGGCACAGGTTCAAACCCACCCACTGCTTCTCAAGAGAAAGATGAGGCTGTCTGCTCCTGCAGTGATTGGCAGCCTTGGAAATCCTCAGTTGGGAGTTCTGCTCTGTGCTGGTGAGCTTCCAGGGGTCAGAATGGACTGGGTCATCGTCGTTGTGAGTTTGCTGTGGTTTTATAAGACCCAGGAACTTGGTAAAATGTAGATTTGGCCTCTCTGGGCTGGAAAGGCAAGTTCTCAGCGGCCCCGTTGACCCAGGAGCAACTGTCGGAGTCCTGGCTTTATAAGGAGAGATGAGGCCACTGAACACAGACGAGCTCGCCTTTCAAAGGCAGACCATTCTTTCTCACAACTGTGGCGTGGTGGGGGAGTTCAAGCGAGGACTTCAATTCTCGGGGGTTTCGTTGACAGCATCTGGAGAACAGACGCTTACTACTTGGTCACGAGGTTTTTTGCAAGGCATCCCGACCAACAAATACGCTCCGCCCACACAGAATTCTTCCCGTCACTCCTGTCACCCGGCTTTAAATTCCACTAATTAGTGATTTGTTTGGGTTAACAAGCTTCTGTTTTAAAGCACAGAGACCCATGGGACTAGTTATCCATCAGCACAGCCGGAGAAAGCGCCCAGGGGCCCGTTTTTCATGCCTTGGGGACTATGATTCTGGATTCCTGCTGGTCCCCAGACTACCAGCTACATTCACAGAAACCTCTCACCTGGAGAGCCTATAGATGATTCAGTGCTCAGCGGCTGATGGCGGGGTTGGAGGTTTGAATCTCCCCCCAACCTCCAAGACAATTCCGCTGCCATCAAGTAGATGCCAACTCACAGAGACGCGGCAGGAAAGCCTTGCGCTGTGCTGGAGGGGACCAGAGACTGTCAATCTTAGGGGACCGGGGAACCTCATCTCCCTCCCACCGAGCGGCTGGTGGGCTTGAACTGCCAACTGTGTGGTTAGCAGCCGATGGCATAAACCACTGCACCATCAGATCTCCTTCAAGTCACACACACACACACACACTGCTGTCGAATTGGTTCCCGCTCATCGTGGCCCTCACAGGGTTTCTGAGGTTGTAGATCTTTACAGGATTGTGAAGGCTGTAAACCTCTACAGGATATTTCTTACAGGCACGCCCCAACGTTTAATCCACTGAGCCACCAGAGCTTCTCTGAGTCCTCCTCAAAAATTCCAAACCATTGAGTTGCCCCTGACTCATAAGGACCCTGTAGGACAGGGCAGAACTGCCCCTGTGGGATTCTGAGACTGTCACTTTTGACGGGAATCGAAAGCCTCGTCTTTCTCCCAAGGAACGACTGGTGGCTTTGAACTATTGATCTTGCAGGTCACAGCCCAACACTTAACCTTTCTGCCACCAGGGGTCCTCAAATCATCCCCTCCCCAGCAAGGGTAGTGGCCATCTAGTAAAGGCCCAGAGAACTATTTCTGGAAGCCCTCTGGACCACAGCTCCACACCTGTGGCAGCGAAGCAACACTTTGGCTTCTTCATGGGGAGCTCCCACAAGCCCTAGAGGTTGTGCTCAAGCCTCAGGGACAGCAGCGTCTCACTATTTTTTTTTTTTTAGGCATCACTGTCCTGGTGGTGGGAGTAGGAGGCCCAGCCTTTGCTCCTGTGAGCAGGAATTGAACTTCTGTCCCAGTGGGCCGCAGTCCTGCACACAACCACTACGCCACCGGGGCTCAGCCATGTCTCACTATTTTCTAAGCAAAGAAACGTTCTAAAGCCTGAGATGGCTGAGAGGGCAGCTACCAGCATCGGGTGTCAGTCTGGTATAGACTCTCTGTGTGAGTCCGTCTTGCCCATAGCAGAGCAGGCCTGTGAGGTGGCTCTGACGTGTGCCTCAGAGGAAAGACATGGCAATTGATTTCTGAAAAGCCAGGCCCGGAAAGTTCCATTCCCATGCCTGTGGGGGCGCCAGGAACCAATACTTACTGCAACTGCAAAAATCTCCCCACCACATCGGTCCGTGGCGGGACCCCTGGGGGTGCCACATTTTCACCCACTTGCACGTACGCTGTGACCCTCTCGGCTGGTCCCCAGGACCCTTCATCTTGCAGAGGGAGGCACCTTGGTTCAGACACCCACCATCCCCACGGGTTGGAAGCTGAACCAGCGTGCATGGTCAGAATGAAATGAGCGAGGGGGCCTCTGGCCTGGGACCACGGTGACAAAAGAGGTCTGGAGGTGCGGAAGTTAAGTCCTCAGGGCCTCGTCGGGAGGTCTGGGGTTCCAGCCCACCAGCTGCTCCCGTGAAGAGGACACCGACAAAACAAAACACCAAACTCACCACCATCGAGTGGATGCTGACCTGTAACGAGCCTATTGGACAGGGCAGCACTGCCCCTGAGGGTTTCTGAGACTCACTCTTTATGGGAGTCAAAAGCCTCATTGTTCTCCCACAGAGCAGCTGGTGGTTTTGAACTGCTGGCCTTGTGGTTAGCAGCCCGGCATATAACCCACGGCGCTCTCTGGGAGAAACAGGAGGCTTTCGACTCCAATAGCAAACGACTGTTTCAGGACCCCACAGGGCAGTTCTGCCCTATCCTGTAGGGTCTCGGTGCATGGGAATCGACTCATGGAGGTGGGTTGTGGAGCTGTGCAAATCCCCAAGGGCTTCCAGCAGAAGACATCTTTCTACATAGGACTCTGGAGATCCCAGAAATGCAGAGACATCGGCATCACGCCATACACTCCTCTTGGGGAGTCCTGGTCACCCAAGGTTAAGCGCCGGGCTGCTCACCAGAAGTTCAGAAGCCACTAGCAACTCCTGGCCAGGCCATGGTCGTGTACTTCATATAGGGGAGCGAGGAGGGGAGCAGAGTCCTTGGGGCATGGCAGGAGATGCCTCCGCTGCAGCATCGTTGCTTCCCTGAAAGCGTTTGGGTTGGTTCTAGAAGGATCTCGCTCACAACGGGGCTTCCTCTTGCGCAGCTGGTCATCGTCCCTTCTCAGGAAAAAGGGGTGTCCAGCAGGTCTGGCCAATTCCTCTAATCAACTTCCGAACACACAGGCAGACTTCATTTCACTGCACTCTGTCTTCTGGCGTTGATGGGGAACTGTGCTTCACTTTGTTAGTATCGTTGTTGAGCAGGTGGAAGGTTCGTGATCACCCTGCAGGGCGCAATTCTGCCATCCCTGTTTCCCCAACACTTGGGCTTGCTCTGTGTCTCCGTAGCCCAGCTGGGTCATTCCCATGCCAGTTCAAGCGTCCCTATCATGCTACTGCACGTCACAGGTGACAGATGTGTGTCAACAGAACTTGTCTGTGCACTAGGGAAAAAAATACTGCCATTGACCTGAGGCCAACTCATAGGGCAGGACAAAAATGCCCCTGGGAGTTTCTGAGATCATAACTCTTTACGGGAATAGAAAGCTCTGTCTCTTTCCCGAGTTGCGGCCCTTGGTTTTGAACTGTGGACCTTGCAGTTAGTTAGCAGCCCACCATATAATCACAATATCACCAGGGCTCCCTGGCTGTGCACCGCAAAACTATCAGCTTGTGGGACCAAGAGGTGTCAAAGGGATCAATTATCAGATTTCAAGAACTAATAATGATAACATTATATATCCACTTTCCTGATATGATCACTGACGACAAATATGTGCATAAGCAAATGTGGTGAAGAAAGCTGATGGTGCCTGGCTATCAAAAAAAAAATGTAG
Source organism: Nesogale talazaci (assembly GCA_004026705.1). Lineage (NCBI taxonomy): Eukaryota > Metazoa > Chordata > Mammalia > Afrosoricida > Tenrecidae > Nesogale > Nesogale talazaci. The sequence continues at coordinate 10,169 of PVJH01041858.1, read as the reverse complement.
TGTGAGGGGTCTTAAAGGCTTGAAAGTAAGCAAGTGGCCATCCAGCTCAGAAGCCACAAAGCCCACGTGGAAGAAGCACACCAGCCTGTGCGACTACAAGGTGTCAAAGGCATCCAGTGTCAAGGATAACGAATTAAAAATTATATCATTATAAATTAGGGGGAGTGCAGATTGGGGACCCAAAACCCACCAATAAGTGAAGTGACATCCTCTTACAGAGAGGTTGCAGCGAGGAGATGAGCCAGTCAAGGTACAACATAGTAACAATGAAATGTGCAGCTTTCCTCTGGTTCTCAAATGCTTCCTCCCACCCACTATCATGATCCCAGTTATACCAGACAGATTCAGCTAGACCAGGGTGTGGGCACTGGAGTGGGAAACATGGGGAATTTAGGATAGATGATCCTTGGGACTAGTGGTGGGAGTGATGGTGGAGGGATGGTGGAGTAGACAGGGGGAACTAATTCCTGGGATCTATATATAACCTCCTCTCTGAGGTATGGACAACAGGGAGGGTGGGTAAGTGAGAAGAAATAAAAATAGGAAAAAAAACATAAAAAAAGAAAACTGTGCAGTTCACTTTACTGAGCTAATCCACCACTGGAGGGGGCTCTGGAGCCCACTCACAAGCCACAGCTCCAAGGGCTGCATTCACTCATGGGGGAGGCCTAGTTACATCACTTGTTCGCTCTGAGCTGAACCCTGTAGTTCCCACACCACACAGCTGGACAGCCCCCTCCTCCCAGCCCCACCCCACCCCCAGGCAGCTGAGTTTCTCCAGGCTGGGGTGTGTGAATGGGGGGTGGGGCAGCTCTTCGGAGACCCCATGGCTGGCCCCTGAGTGTGGGTCACCACAGTTTGGTTTTTATTTTCCCTCGTAGGTCCCGGGAGTGCCAGTGATTGTTGGCATGCGGCGAAGACCACCGAGTGCCCAGGGAGGGTTGTTGGTCTATCTGGCATGGCACACCTGTTCCCTGTTACACTGGTGTGCCCACGAGACCTCTGCTGTACACAGGAGCAGGAGGGACCAGTCTGACCACTTCCTGCAAGCTCTGCTGTCCACCAGGGACTTGCTTTGCAGCTGGAGAGAGAATCTGGGACCGTGACGGATGACCATAGGCTGTGCAAATTCTGGCTCGGCAGACAGAGGAAGGAAGCGGGATTCTTGGCAACAGAGGGGTGACCACATAAAGCAAGCCAGACAAAAGGTGGCGTGCAGGGGGAGGAGGGGTTTGCACGAAGCAGCACCCAAACAGAGAAGACTGGATTCTCAAATCTGTGCCTGTGATGGTGGGGCAGTCATGAATTCTGGTGCCCATTTCAGGATCGGGAGTGTGGGGGTGGAGCCTAGTCTATCAATCTGGAGATAGTCAATGAGACCTCTGTGTGGGCATGGCTTTCTCCCGAGAAATCTGGGAATTCCCCGTGGAGGTAAGAGACTCACAACTCAGTCCCTTGGAGACGCTCAACTGCCAAGACAACGCAGCAGCATGCTGGTAGACCCCAAGTCCTGAAAACTGGAGGAGCCAGAGGAGAAGCCACATGGGCTTACCCTGATGGAACCAGACCTCTGAAGCCAGAAAAGCCACATAGAGACTCCTGCCGGTGCTGAGATGCTTGAGAAGCTACAGAGAGGCCCCCACCAGTGCTGAGATGCTTCTATCACCACTGATACACAAGACTCTGCACCCACTGGCTGGTGATTGCCCTGGCATCATTGCATGTGCCTCGTGAATCAGAAGAAGACTTTATAGACTGGTATAGGACATATGGGCTAATATCAGACTTATGACCTTGGACCAGACTGGGTTGGGATGCTTTCTCAATGTTCAGTTGCTCTTGTATATAAAAGTCTAATACACATATGCCTGTCTAGGAATTTGTTTCTCTAGTCTACCCAGACTAACAGATGGGGTGACATCTTCCCTGGAGGACTCTTGCCTGGGGCATGGCAGTGGTTGGGAGGGGGACTCCAATCAGATTTGTCTTCTTCTCATCTTTCAGGTGGCAGTGTGTGCCTGTGTGTTGCTTTCCTAGTGTGGAGATGGTGTCGGGGCAGCGTGCCCCGCGGAGTCGCTCCCTGACTGGTGTCCACTCTTTGCTCTAACGAACAAAGCACGGGCCTACTCCTGTGCCCTCCCCAGGGTTCCTGCTGGCACAGGGCATCACGACCCACAGGGTTTTTCCCTCCGGCTGATTTTCAGAATTAGATTACCACACCTTTCTTTCTAGGCCAGAAGTTCTCAACCGATGGGTCACAACCCCTTTGGGGGTCAAACAACCCTTTCACAGAGGTCGCCCGATTCATAACAGTGGCAAAATGACACTAAAAGTCACAACGGAAATGAATTTTATGGTTAGGGGTCGCCACCACATGAGGAACTGTGAAAGGGTCGCGGCATGAGGAAGGCTGAGAACCGCTGCTCTAGGCTGTCTTAGTCTGGAAACCCCAAACTAAACCAAACCCTCAGTCTATTCTGATGCATAGAGACCCGGTAGGGGCACTGGCCCTGTGGGTTTCTGAGACCATAACGCTTTACAGGAGTAGAAAGTCTCGTTTTACTCCTTCAGAGTGCCTGGTGGTTTTCAACTACTGAAGCCTCTGCTGCATCCCAGCGAAAACACAAGCCTCCGCCGACAGACCACTGCTGGCTGTGTTTGAGGTGCAGAGGCCGGGCATTGAACCCAGGTCTGGAAGAGAAGCATTCCATCCGTGAGGCACCACCACCGTGGGATCTCTGTGTTAATGGGCTTGACCCATTGACTCTTCCTGTACCTGAGCTCTTTGCCAGCAGGCCTGGCATAAGAATGGGAACTGAGTTGAGCATCGAAGCAGACCAGCTGTGCGACGAACCCAGGTATATAATCTAATGTGTGGAATATATTGACACCAAGTAAGCAATGCTGCGGGAAGTTGGCAGAGAACACAAGGGGAGGAAGTTCGGGAAGTGTTCAGAACTCTGTTGTACACTAAACAGATCAAGAAGCTTAAACTGGATCATCACGGCCATTCATTGCCACTAGTTATTTTTGTTAAGAAAAAAAGTCAAAAACCAATCCTGGCCACAGAATGTTGGTCTGCATCTGTAGAGGAAATCTACCAAGATTTAAAAAAAAAAAAAAAAGCTCCCTGGGCGAGTGGTTTCCTGTCACAAGGCCAGCAGTTCAAAACCACCAGCTTCTCTGAGGGAGAACGATGAGGTTTTCTATTCCCCCAAAGAGTTGCTGTCTCAGAAAACCACAGGGCCGGTTCCACCATGACCTACGGGGTCTCTGTGAGTCTGAGTGCATTTGATGGCAGTGAGTTTGGTTTTGTTTGGTTGCTGAGGGGGGGGGGGGGCGGAGGGGCTGAAAAGCAGCATGTGAATGGTAAGTAAGCTCATGTTAACACCCTTCCCCGCCCCCTCCACTGGTTGCTTCTGGTCCAGCAGGGATCACCTCAACTTCCACCTGTCCACATGGCTCATCTACCAGGGGGATGACCTCCCGGAGCTGGACTGTGACCACAGAGCCATCCTGGGCTCCATCGTTCATGAGGAGTCTAATGTCACCCAGGGAGCCCTTCCTGGTGGCTTGGTGCTTATGTGCTGGGCTGCTAACTGCAGGGTCGGCATTTCCAAGCCACGGCTGCTCTTTAGGAGAAAGACGGGTGCTCTACTCCCATTGAGGTACAGTCTGGGAGGCTCCCAACGGCACTTCTACCCTGTCCGATTAAGTTGCCATAAGTCAGAATGGAACTGATGGTGGTGCCTTTGGCTTTTGTTCTGTTTTCTTTTTTTGTTTTGTTTTGTTTTTTTGTTTTTTTGGGGGGCATCACTGCTCTGCGGTGGTGGGAGTAGGAGGGCCAGCCCCACTGCTGGAATTGAACCTCCGTCCCAGTGAGCCCCAGTCCCGAGCACAACCACTACGCCACCGGGGCTCAGCCTTTTGTTCTGTTTTCAATCACAGCAACAAGGAAGATGTCACGGGAAACCTGGGGGTGCAGCTACAGGAGTTAAATGGCTCACCACAAGCCTGCTGCTTCTGACCTATCAGGGGAGCCCAGAAGGAGCCTCCCACCCCACCGTGGGGACGCTCTAGGAGTGTCAGAGCTGCCCTGGTGGGTTTCCGAAACTGTCTACGTAAGCAGGAGGAAGGGCTGGTGGGCTTTTGAACTGCAGCTCAGCATGTAACTTGCATGTCAACAGGGCTCCCCAGGAGAAAGGGCTGGCGACCTGCTTCTGTAAGGATTGTGGGTAGGTGCGGTGGCGACGGTGCCAACTCATAGCAACCTGATGTACAACTGGACAAACCATTGCCTGTCCTGCGCCGTCTCCGCTAGTGTTCTCATGGTGGAGCCCATCGTTTATAGCCAAGAAGACCCCAGGGGTTAGCTCCTGCTCTGTTACCCAGGGTCACGCTGGGCCGGATTCGACAACAGCAGCAATAACAGGGCCAGGTCGAATTCCCCGTTTCCATTGGACAACGGCGTGCGTGCCTTCCCCGGGCTTCACACCGCCCTGTGACCGAGGCATTGCGGCTGACCGCTCTGGCCAGCAGGAGGCAGCGGTGAAGTGGAGCGAGCCTTGGTCCTCCGGTCAAGCAGGGAGAGCGCGCGCGCATGGATTTTGCCCTGGGGGAGGGGGGAACTCACCGCGGCCCACCACCACGAGTGGGGGATGCTGGTGAAGTTGGTGCCGGGCACGTCGTGCTCCACGGAGTAGACAGCCGCCGAGAAGGTGAAGATGCCCATGGTGATGAAGAGCACCAGGCAGCCCACCTGCTGGTAGCACTGGCGCAGGGTGAAGCCGAAGGCGCGCAGGCCGGTGGAGTGGCGCGCCAGCTTGAGGATGCGGAAAATGCGCATCAGGCGCATGATGCGCAGCACCTGGCCCACCTTGCCCACGTGGCCCACGGTCTCCAGGTCGTGCTCCCGCGCCGCGCCCCGGCCCTCCTCACCCACGAGGCCCTCGAGCAGCAGCTGCAGGTAGAAGGGCAGGACCGCCACCAGGTCGACCAGGTTGAGGGCGCCGCGCACGAAGGCGCGCAGGTCGGGCGTGGAGAGCAGGCGCAGCAGGTACTCGAGCGTGAAGAAGGCCATGCACAGCAGCTCCACGTGCTCCAGCAGCGGCCGCGCCTCGCCGCCCCCCTCGCCGCGTGCCCCCGCCGGCGGCGGCTGCATCTCCTCCACCGAGTTCAGAGCCAGGGCCACCACCGAGATCAGCACGAAGAGGCTGGAGGCGACGCCCACCGCCTTGGCGGCCACCGAGGAGAAAGGCTTCTCCAGCAGGTTCCAGAGGCGGCGGCGCAGCGGGCCGCAGAAACGCATGTGGTGGAAGGGCTCCTCGGCCTCCTCCGCGTGCGCCTGGGCGCGCAGCTCGCGCTGGATCTTCAGCTGTTCCGCCAGCTCATCCCGCCGCTCCTCGAAGCAGATGCGACAGCAGCGCGGCGTGTACTTGAGTCGGACGCCCCAGTAGCCCAGCTCCTCCAGGAAGCCACGGGGACACAGCTCGTCGCGTACCAGGAGCAGCCCCGACGCGTAGAAGTTGGACACCAGCTGGAAGACGGCCGGGTCGCGGTCGAAGAAGTACTCGTCTGTGCCCGCTTCGTAGTCATCACACAGGCCCAGCTGGCGGCGACGGCTGAGTGAGGTGACCAGGCGGCCCAGGCGCGTCTTGGGGTAGCAGGCCAGCTCGCTCACGTCCAGCTGGTAGCTGTGGCCGCCCACGTTCACCTTCAGGGTGGCCGGCAGGGAGGGCGCATCGGCCAGACCGCTGGCCTGGGCACTGCAGGCCTCCGGGGCCAGCTGGTCCTTCCAGGGCTCATCCTCCGCGCAGTCGTCGTCGTCCTCTTCCTCCTCGATGTAGTAATTGTAGTTGCCCTCGGTCCATGCCGGGAGGCTGCTTTGGGAGCCCGAGCGCCTGCCCACTGAGCAGATACTTGTGCGGGGCTGCCTATCCACAGCCTGGGGGGCGTCCTCGCCCTCGGGAGGATCCCAGGCCCGCTGGCCCCAAGACCGCCTCCTCTCGCTCTGTTTCAGCATGGCGTCTCCCGCCGCCTCGCCTTGGGTCTGTGCATACACAGCCCTGCAGACTGCTAATCTTGCTGAAAGGGGGGAAGGGAGTATTAGCTGGGATTAAGAGCGCTTTAGCTCCCCCCTCCCCCCACCCCCATCACTGACAGCAAGAAGGACGATGTGGTCTGAAATCTGCAGGTCATCAGAGGGAGTTGGAGATTATTGCTAATAAAGACGTGGCCCTGCCCTTAGGAAGGAGATGCAGGAGCCTGGGTTTCCCATTTGGAGCAGTGCTTCTCAAAGTAGGCCCCACCGCTTCCCTGTGGGAGGCGATGGAGAGATCAAGGGGACTGGGGAGTCCTAAAGCAGACACTTTATTCCACACGTTGGGCTAGATACAAAAGTTTTCATTCATTGCCAGGAGTGCAGGGTAGGGGAGTTTGGGGGGATCTTTATTTTGTTTTTTGACTTGCAAAGGGTAGGGGAGTTTGGGAGGATCCATACTTTATTTTGTTTTTGACTTGGTAGACCAAGTAAGCTGGGAACTTGTGTCTAGAGGTGTGGTGATCATGTATTTTACATCAATTTCATGATTGAGATGTAGGGGTGGAGTCTAGCCTGTTAATCAGGAGATAGCCTTTGAGTAGCCAATGAGGCCTCCGTGTGGGCATGGCTTTCTCCTGAGACTTCTGGGAAATCTCGTGATGTTTCCCTCGTGGAGATGAGAAGCTATCTTCCCAGCTATGGGGAGTTAATCTCAGAGACGATGAATTACAAACAAGACAAGACGGCAGCGTCTGAGGAGCTGAAGGAACCGGAGGAGAAGCCACACGGCCTTACCCTGATGGAACCAGATCTCTGAATCTGGAGAAGGCACGTGGAGACCCCTGCCAGCACTGAGTTGCTTCTACCACCACTGGATGCTGTTACTGGACTCTGAACCCTGCAAGTGAGGCGCCATGGGGAGACCCCCACCAGCGCTGGGACTCTGCACCCACTAGCCTGTGACTTCGTGAGCCGGAAGGAGACTTTATAGACTGGGTTGAGATGCTTTCTCTATGTTCCAGCCCTCTTGTATATAAATATCACCCTTATATCCATATACGTGTCTATGAATTTGTTTCTCTAGTTTACCCAGACTAACACAAGAGGCAACCTCTGCCCTAACCCAAATAAAACCTTATCAGCTTCCTGCAGACTGAAGGCAATTCCACGGGGTTTTCGTGACTGAGACCTGGTGGGAGTAGACAGTTTGTTCTGAGCGGCCCCTGGGAAGGCTCATCCACCGACCTTTCAGATGCCACCCTGCTAATACTCCCCCCCCCCCACCCGCTGCTCCCCCCAATGGGCCTGTGTAGAGTTTAGGCTGCATTGGGTTTTCAGCCTTGGTGGCAGCGTGGATTAGAAGTTGGGCCTCCAACTGCAAGATCAGCAGTTCGAAATCACCCGCCGCTCCACAGGAGAAAGTAGAGGCTTCCTACTACACCCATAAGGAGCTCTGGTGGTGTCGTGGTCAGCAGTTTGAAGCCACCAGCTGTTCTTGGGTCAAAGAGGAGGCCTTCTACTCCGCTCAAGATGACAGTCTCAGAAATCCACAGATGCAGTTCTACCCTGCCCTGTAAGGTCGCTAGGGATTTACTTCGGCTCCATGGTCGTGAGTGTGGTTTTAGCATTTTGGAGGCTGGGGGACCAACTCGCCAGGCTTGTCATTAACAAGGACAATAAACAGAACCTGGGTGGCATAATGGTTACATGTTGGACTGCTAACAGCAGGGCCAGGAGTTCAAAACTACTAGCTGCTTGGTTAGAGAAAGATGAGGTTTTCGCCTCCTGTCAAGTGACAGTCTCACTAGCCCACAGGGGCAGCCCCACCCCGTCCTGGGGACCAGGCTGCTATGAGTCGGCACTGAATCGATGACCGAGAGTGAATTATGCCTGGAGAAGCCTCGGTGACTGGGTGGGTTAGTGAAGAAGACTCAGTCCTGTTTCATTCACTTCAGCACAGGGTCTCCAGGGGACCGCTCTGGACCTGGGATCACCAGTAACAACGTCCTGGAAGAGAGAGGAGGAAGAAGACTGAAGGGGGAGAAGATGGACCTGTACATGGAAATTGACTTTCCCATCAGTCTTTGTAGCTGCCTTTTTAGCTCTCTTCATAACGGAACAAGCCTGTCATTTAAGGCTGATGCTTGGGTGAGCTTCTGGGTTATTGACAGCCCAGCCCAGACAAAGTCATGAGAAAGAAACTTATTCGCCCCAGCTTCCAACACACAGAAGGGAAGGTTGCCTGTCTGCCAGTGCCGCAGACCCCTGCCAAGCCTGGTGAGTTGACCCCCTGTGGCTACATCTATCCTTAGACATTGGCTCCCCACTGCTTCCCTCCCTCCTCACTGTGCCTATCTAGCTGTCACCTGAGACCCAGAATGGATGGGGGCAGTGACTGATGGTACAGTCTGTTGGGTCACTGACCAAATGAAAGTTATCTGTGCGGTTTGGGAAAAGGTGGTGTGTGTGGTAGGGGAGACTGGCAGTTAATCAAAGAGGGAGAAGGCAGCGTGTTGAGGTCACGTGGGTGGACCCAGGTGGGCAGAGAGCCTGAGACTTGAGGCTTCTCCATGTCAAGTGGGATCTAGACCGGGGGGAGGAGGGCAGGCACATCTACCTGTCACTCTGGCATTTTGCCTCCACCTGGCACCCTCCCCAGGTGTCCCTGACTATCTCCGCTACAATTCATAGCTCCTTAAAACAGCATGTGAGCTACTTATAACATGATCAAGTCAAAATGACCTACCAACTACAAAAATGCAAAGCATATTTATTTTATTTATTTATTGCATTTATTCATAAATGCATTGAGAGTTCTTTATATGTACAAGGTATGTTTATGTATCTTGCATAACCGCATGAATCCATAGTGCACAACACAATACAATTAACTATGTACATTTTTTTGTCATGACCTGAGTTTGCTCTGATGGCTTGCACTGAATGGAATGAGCCAGGGATGCATAGTCCAGACAGTAGCTGCTGACAGCCAACCTCCAGCACACTTCTAAAGAATCATCAGTCACGGTGGAACGGAAATTGGACTGAGTGATCTTTATGTGGGAAAAGGCTGATTCACATAAATAAGGAGAGTTGAATAATGCAGTCAAGGGGGTAGCACATTTTCTCATGTTTGGGTACTTTCCCTCTGCAAGTAAGTTCCAGAAGTGTTCATGCGCTCTGGTCTTGAGCTGCATGTCTGCTTGTAGTGTCAAAATCTCCTATTCCATATGAAAATGATACATTTTTGTCTTCTTAGCTGGATCAGCTCCTCCACTCATTTTAATATCCTTTCTTAGGTTTAAGAGGAAAAAAAGCAAAGTTTAAAAATTGGCGATAACTTAGCTTGTCATTATTACTGCACTTCAGCTGTTTGTGTATGCATTTGACAGCTGGGGTTGAATCTGATTAGCTGCACTGTTTATCACTTAAGTGACCGGATTGATGTTAGGTTTATGTTTATTTTTTAATGCCACGTGATATACGAACACTCTATTTGCGATCGACTCATAGGAGATCACGATCGACGTGTTGCGTCCCCCTGCCTTAAAAACACACAGTCTTTGGGCATTATTGGATCTCTTGTGCCCACCGGGGATGCCACACATCTTGTTGTAAACCGTGGCCTCTTCAGACAGGAGTGCGGGAGAGAGGGTTTCCACATCATGCCTGGGCAGTACTAGCTCATGGGTGGCTACCACCCGTGGGCCCCCGGAGGCCTGAGTGTTCTGCCTACGATGGGCACATTTCAGTGGGTGTGTTGAGACTATGACTAGGAAGAAAGGCCTGGCAGTCTCCTTCCAAGTGCCAGCCAGTGGAAGCCCTGCATGTGGTTGTGGCTCGATATGCAGTCAAACACAGCGATGGGGCAAGAGGGGACACGCTTTGCCCCCTCCATGGCAGCTAACAATCCCCACTGCCTATGAGTCACCATGTGACACTCATGTGACACCGGGAGTGGTCCACGTGGCCATAAAGGCCCACCCCTCACAGTACAGGGAAGGGGCGGGAAATGTCAGAGGGCTCAGGTGATGATAGGTAGCCGGAGCAGCAAAGGGGGATCTTAGGTCAAATACGATGGCATACTGCGCATGCCTGGAGATGCAGGTTTCCAGCCAGCAATAATGCT
>PVJH01041857.1:0-14644 GCA_004026705.1 Nesogale talazaci | reverse complement strand
TGGGGGGGGGGGGGCGCGAAAAGAGCTTATACCAAGGGCTCAAGTAGAAATGTATGGGAAATGATGATGGCAGCATATGTACAAATATGCTATGGGATGTTCTCGAAGTCCCCAATAAAATGGGGGCTTTTCCTTTTTAAAACAAAAAGGCAGGCAAGAGACCAGGTTTGTCATGGCGACTGGCGGGACCTGAGGACTGCGGGTGCCTCACTCACACTCCAAGTCTGCAGTCAAACTCACCTCCAAGTTAGACTCACTAACCATTTACAATACGAGAGTGGCATTTGCCTAAGGACCAGGGTGAGTGCAGAAGGAGGAAGTAGGGTAAGGGATGGCACCAGGAGGAAGTTGCCATGGACGAGTTGAACCTAAAGGCGTACAGATAGCAGAATATGAAATTGACCATCTGTTCTGTAAGTCTTCTCCTAACCACAATACACCCCAAACCAGTTCCCTTCTGTCGATGCAGACTCCTAGAGACTTTGTAGGACAGGGTAGAACAGGTCCCGGGGGTTTCTGGGACTGTAACTCTTCCGGGGAGTAGGAAGCGCCTTCTCCCATGAGGGTGCTGGTGGTTTCACAGCCCAACAGGGAATCCCTACACCCCCAGGTCCCCTTAAATCACAACAGGATGTTTCAATAAGTAAAAAGGTGGAGCATGCCAAATGTTGTAGAAGATGTGAAGCAACTAGAACTGTTAAATGCAGCTACTGGGCATGTAAAGTGACATAACCACTTTAGAACACCGTCTGGCAGCTCCTCAGAGAGTTAAACTATACTTCATGAACAGCCTCACCACCAGATGAGGTGAACTTCAACTCACAGAGTTGTGCCATAGGGTTTTCAGCGAGTGATCTTTTGGAAACTGAGTTCCAAGCCTGTCTTCCAAGGCACTCTGGGTGAGTTTAAATCTAAGCACCCAACCACTTGCACTGCCTAGATATTCCCACTCCTATGTATTTACCCACAAGCCCTGGTGGCATAGTGGTTACACATTGGCCTGCTCACAGAGAGGTTGGCAGTTCAAAGCCACAAGCTACTCTCAGGGAGAAAGGTGAGATTCTTTACGCCGCTAAAGACTTTCAGTCTCAGAACAGAAGAGCTGATTCCAAGAGATCAAACAGAAAGTAAATGTTTAGAAAATAAGATGGCAACATATGGACAAATATACTTGATCCAATTGAAGTATGGATTGTTATAAGAGCTGTATGAGCCTCTCCTATAATGGTCTTTTTTGTGTGTGTGTGGCATCACTGGCCTGGTGGGAGTAGGAAGCCCAGCCTTGCTCCTGGAGAGCTGCTGCTGGATTTGAACTGCCAACCCAGTGGGCCGCAGTCCTGCACACAACCACTATGCCACCGGGGCTCAGCCCTAGTATAATGATCTTAAAAGGCATTTGGTCTCAAAAACCTACAAAGGCAGTTTGACCATGTCCTAGAGGGGTCATCATGAACTAGAACGGCCTTGATGGCAGAGCGTTGTTCGTTTTTAAATCTTGTTTACACTTGCCAAGACCTGGAAACAAATGAAAGGGCCATCAACTGGTTAAGTTAAATGAATAAATAAAATATGTATTCACAGAATGGAGTAACTTAGCAGTAAAAAGGAACAGATTGATATGTGACATAACATGTATACATCTCAAACTCATGCAGGGGGTGGGGGTGTGTGTGAAAGAAGCCAGGTTCAAGAGGACATGTGTTGTGTGAGTCTACTTCTGTACAATCTAGAAAATGGTAACAAATGCTTAGGGAACAAAAAGCAAATCAGAGTTCTCTGGAGTTGGGGACAGAGGAACAGAAGGATACATAGGTACATAGGAAACTTTAGGGACCAACAGAAATATCCTCTATCTTGACGCAGGTATGTTCAGTTAGCAAAAGCCATTGCAGGCAGGAAATGAAGAAAGGGTTCTAGAACTGCTCGTGGCGGTGATTGCCCGAGAGGCTTTAGACAGTTGCATTGTGTGGTACAGGATGCGTAAGCCCATAAAGCTGTTTTTTAAAAGTCATGGCATTGTACACTGAATGGCTGTAGCTTATTTTGTGTAAGTTATAGCTCAGTGAAGTTAATTTTTGAAAATAGTAATGGTGTCTTCATGGGAACATGAATTGGTCCTTGCTAGAGATTTGAAGGCAGAGGTTTGCTTTCTCATTATTGGGCTGCTGCCTTGGCACAGGGCCAGGGCGCTGAGCATGTAAGTGTCAGCAGCCAGCAACACTGTGAGCACTTGCTTCTGGATGTCTCAGCTGTGTCGGGGCTGGGGTGGGACTGAGACAAATGCTGCCCCCCTCCCTGGTTCTTTATGGTTGATTGTTTTAGAGAATGTGCCCTTCCTGTGGTGCTGGTTGTGATTAGATGCCATTGAGTCCGTTGTGATGCACAACAGAAGGAGACACTGCCTGCTCCTGTGCCCCTCACAATCCTTCCTGTGCTTGCGCCCATGGGTGGGTCTCAAGCCTCTGGGTCAGTCCATCTTGTTGAGGACCTTCCTCTCTTTCACTGCAGCCTCTACTTCACCAAGCATGATGTCCTTCTCCAGGGACTGGTCTCTCCTGGAAACATGTCAGACTTCTTCCGAGACAGATTTGTTTGTCCTTTTGGCAGTCCATATTTTTTGCCAGAAAAGATACTTTAAATACATCGATTCTTCTTCTGTCTTCCACATTCAGCGTCCAACTTTCACAAGCATATGAAGCAATGGAAAACACCATGGCTTGTGTCAGGGGCACCCTAGTCCTCAAAGTCTCCTCCTTGCCTTTCAGCACTCAAAAAAGGTTTTGTGTAGCAGATTTCTTGATGCGTTTCATCGTTTTCTCTCTTTATGTTGCTTCCAGGAGCATAGATTGTGGAGTCAAGCAAGACAAAACCCTTGACAATATCAACCTTTATTCACTGATCATGACATTATTGCGATTGTTCATTTTATAGTTCTGTCTACTGTTCGGCTAAAAGTTGAGCTCGGGGGTCGGTTTTATTCTGGGCTGAAGACTGTCTAAACTCAGAAAGTAGAAAGAACCAGATGGGGTGGGGTGGGGGTGGGATGTCCACAGAAGCAGGGAACTCAGGAGGAAGTAGGTAGAAGGCTATTTATATTATGGGAATTTCAATCAATGTTATAAGCAAAATGTACATAAATTGTTGATTGGAAAAGTAATTGTCTCTGCAAACTTTTACCCAAACTCTAATAAAAAGTTTACAAAGGGGCTGAGCCCCAGTGGCATAGTGGTTGTGCTCGGGACTGTGGCCCACTGGACTGGCAGTTCAAATCCACCAGCAGCTCTCCAGGAGAAAGACTGGGCCTCCAACTCCCACCAGAGGGCAGTGACGTCCCCCCTCCCCAAAAAAAGAGTTTAGGAAGGCAGTAAAGCACATACTTTGTAGAAAATTAAGGAATTATAAATAAACCTAGAAAATTAAAATTCTCTTTAACTGTGCCATGTGACAGAACCCCATTTATTATTGACAGGAGGATCAAGGGATCACCAGCTTTGTGAATATTGAAAATTGACAGAACACTAAATTCTTGAGACAAAAACAAAAAAACCTAACATAAATCTTCCTGAGGGTTAGGGGCTGAATTTATCTTGTGGTGCTGTAGACCACTGGAAGCCCAGTGGTGCTCTACAGTCTTGCTGGTGATCTTTTTTCTTATGGTCAGCACTGAATCCCTGGCTCAATGTTGTCCACGACATGTGCAACACCTGTATCTCCCTCTTACAGAGTAGCTGGGTTCTGGCCATCCCCTTCACCTCCCTCAGCAGTACCACACATGCCCTCTGTCTTGACCGACTCTCCACATTGTTGAGGGGGGTGCCTGTCTTACTTCTCTAGCGCTGCTATAACAGGATGCCCCAAGTGGATGGCGTTAGCAACAGCAGATTATTCTTCCACAGTTTATGACTCTAGCGTTCAGATTCAGAGCACTAGCTCTGGGTGAAGGCTTTCTTTCTTGGTCAACTCTTCAACATCCGTGGGCCCAGTGTCACTGGTGAACTCTATGTGTTTTGACATCAGTCTTCCCCTGGGTCTAGGAGAGTCTCAGCATCATAGAGGCCCTGGACCTGAGGGATGCACTCTTTCCTTCTTTCTTTCTTTCTCTCTCTCTCTCTCCCCCTCTCTCTCTTTCTCTTTCTTTCTTTCTGATGGTAAGTTCTGCCTCTGCAGGGTTCTCTCTCCTTTTAGCTCTTGTAGAATCAAAGGTGAGGCAGGCCACACCTCATGGAAACTCTCCTCACATTGTATCAGGGCTGTGACCTAATTAAGGGCCTTGTATCCATACTAATCCTCTTAAAATGGATTGACTGATCATATCAGATCACACCACGGGGATGATGACATCGTTATATAACTGCCATGCCAGTGAGTTTGCACATATTTGGGGAAGACATTCTTCAGTGGAGGACAGAACCCAAAAGTAGGATCCCCATGTGAAGCCCCATTCTGTGCCATCAAGAGTTGGGGATCACATCTCCAGCATATCTGCTGTGGCAGTGATTCACTTGTCCTGGCCATCAGATTTGTCTGCTGATCTTCAGGACAATGCCCTTTCTCCTCAAAAGGCCCTGTCATTTTTGAGGGCTGGAACCATAGAAGGGCAGTCATTCAATCATGATGCTCGTGGATCCTGCCAATGCCATGAATTTGGATGAGCCCCGTGGGGTCTCAGTGTCACATTATTAATTTCACTTGATCATCATCCTAAAAAATTGTGTTGAGTTGATTCCAATCCATGTCAATACTATATGTGTCAGAGACTTTAGAGTGACCAGATTTTGAGTGGGACACCATTGACCAGAGGAGGGGGGATGTTCTTGATTAAAAATTGGGTCTATAAGGAGCAACAAAAATGTTCATAGAATGCAAAAATAGTATTGTAATATATTTATTTAATTTTAAAACGCTGCAGGACACAGGACAAATGGTTAAAAAACGGGACATCTAGTCACTTTAGTCAGAGTATAAGTGTATGCCATAAATATGTCAATGGCTGGTTTTTCAGAAAGAGATCACCAAGTCTCTCTTCTGAGGGACCTCTGCATGTGCTCAAAATACCAACTTAGTTGCAAGTGTATTAACCTAAGTCAGCATCACCAGAGAGCCCACTCACTAATACAGTGAGCTATTTCAGATGGCATTACAAATCACCTTACCCTGCCTTTCTTAACAATCAAAGGGTGTTCCCCAGGCTTCCCAGCCTAGATTTACTTGTTCTCTAATGTTGAACATATAGGGTGTTCAAGGTTCACATGACATACAGCAGCCATATCCCTTTTGTATTAATTCTTGGAATATGTGCAAGATGATGATTTCCTTCATATATTTCCCCGAAGAGGAGATGCTGCTTTTGAAGGCTCACATGATTTAAGACTGCTGATAGGTATAGACAAGCTGCTCTCTAAGAACATCTTTCTGTTTTGTATTCACACCTCCATCACAAGTGCCTGCCAGGCCATGGACTGTGCTTCCCCCCATCTTTTGTCAATTTTATAGGCAGAGCCAATGTCTGCTTTTACTTTACATTCTTTTATTAGTAATAAGGTTGGATATTTAATCCTTTTTTTTAACCTTTTCATTGTGAATTTGGGGTTTACAGAGCAGCTTCTCGATTTTACACTCAATGACATGTCAGACCATTCCATGCTTTGCCCGTCTCCTTCTTGTTGAGGATTACCTTCCCAAACTAACCCCTGCCTGCCTCCAGCCTCACGGCCCCTCCCTACCTTCCCCTGCCCTCCACCCCTGGTCACCATCTGCTTCTTTTAGGAAAAAAAACTTTTCTTGACTTAAAAAAAAAAAACAACAGTGGTGAATATTTTTTTAATACTAACAATATTTATGGTTTTAAATGATATGTTCCTATTCTCTTTTTATTCTATGTTCCTATTTTTTACAAATGATGTTTAAGCTAATTGTTGGTTTTTGAAAGTTCTTTATAAGGAATACCAACATGACTGACAGAGTACCTATTTTCCCTAGATATTTAGGTCTTGATTTTTTCTTTTTTTTCTTCTCCTGCACCTTGATTTGTTTTAATGAAGAAATTTAACTTCTGTGTATACTCATTTATCTTACTTTTTAAAAATTTTGTGTCATACTTCAAGAGTCTATTTTCCTTTTAAGCCTTTATAACTATTTTACCCATATATTTTTCTTATCCTCTCCTGGGTCTTTCCCCCCTTTATCTTGGTAAATTGGAATAAACAGCCTTAACCTTTTCTGAGTAGGTAAGGAATTGAGCCAGCATCAGTTATCGGGTATTCCATCATTGCTTCAATTACTGACTATTGGTGATGTATCAGGAGTTGGGTTCAGGCAGATTAAAATAATGTGACCCCTGCCCTTTAGGTCCTGTGCCAAGCGTGAGCGCTAGGGCTCATAACAATGAAGTGGGAGTCCAGTGATAGCATCAGTCAGAGGGCGCTACCTATCGTGTTGCACAATATTGTGGATCATATAGCATGTGGAAGTCTTGTGCCATCCCAGTAGGGTGCCAGAGTCAGGTTTGGGGGCCGTGGTCAGATCATTCTTGGAGGAGATAACACCTGGCCTCTTTCCTAACACACGTGCTTTAGCTCTGTTTGGGAAGAAAACACTCCAGGTGGAGGGGAGCAGAGCCCCAAGGACACCATCTGACAGATGAGTCCCGTAGAGCATCGGCACTGAGGCCTGACGTATGAATACAAGGTGACTGGCTGGGCTGTGACAGGCCCCATATTTCAAAGCACCTTAACCTCAAAGGGAGTCACAATTGAATTTGAAGGGAGGGAATGATAAGATCAGATTGTATAGTAATTACACTGTTGGTGCTTGGCGTATGTAGTATTCTCTTAGCACACTGTTTTTCATTCACCGCAGTGACTCTAGGCTTAGATGCTTGATTGTTGATTAATGTCTGGGGATGCCTGCCTCAGAAGGGTTGGAAGAAACAGAAACTTCACTTACTGCATGTGAATTTGTGTATGGAAGTTAATTTGTCTAGCATGATTCTGTTCACTTAACCTGGCTCCACAGCTGACCTGCTGTTTAATTTGACTTGGGCCTCAGTCATGTTCAACAGTGACTCCCTCTGCCATGTGCATGATAGGGGGTGTGCACATCAGTGCTTGCTTGGGTATTGTTCTGGCCTAAGCCCCCCTTAGTAAATCCAAGCAAATGTTCCTTTTCCTTGTTGCTATTCTCATACTTGTTGCTATTTTCATACTTGTTTTGCCTTAAAAAATCATTTTATTGGGGGCTTGTACAACTCTTATCACAATCCATACATCCTTCCATTGTGTCAAGCACATTTGTACATTTGCTGCCTTCATCATTCTCAAAACATTTGCTTTCTACTTGAGGCCTTGATATCAGCGCCTCATTTTCCCCTTCCCTCCCTGCCTCCCCTCCTTCATGAACCCTTGATAATTTATAAGTTATTATTATTTTGTCCTATCTTACACTGTCTGATGTTTACCTTAACCTACTTTTCTGTTGTCTGTCACTCAGAGAGGAGGTTATATGTAGATCTTTGTAACTGGGTTCCCCTTCGACCCTAATTCCCTTTACTCTTCCGGTATCACCACTCTCATGATTAGTTCTGAAGTGATCATATGTCCTGGATTCCCTGTGTTTCTGGTTCCTATCTGTACCAGTGTACATTCTCTGGTCCAGCCAGATTTGTAAGGTAGAATTGGGATCATGATAAGTAGGGGTGTGGGGTGGGAAGAAGTATTAAAAAACTAGAGGAAAGTTAGATGTTTCATCATTGCTATACTGATTAGCTCATCTCCTCCCCGAGACCCTTCTGTAAGAAGTTGCCCACAGATGGGCTTTGGGTCCCCAACCTGCAGTCCCACTCATTCATAATGGTCTGGTTTTCTGTTCGTTGATGCCTGATACCTGATCCCTTCAACACTTTGTGATCACACAGGTTGGTGTGCTTCTTCCATGTGGACTTTGTTGCTTCTGAGCCAGATGGCACTTATTTACTTTCAACCCTCTAAGGTCCCTGACGCTATATCTTTTGATAGCCGGTTATCATCAGCTTTCTTCACCACATTTGCTTATGCATTCCATTTTGTCTTCAGCAATCATGTTGGGAAGGTGAGCATCATGGAATCAGGCAAATATATATATATATTTTTGGGCATCACTGCTCTCTGGTGGTGGGAGTAGAAGGCCCAGCCCCACTGCTGGAATTGAACCTCCATCCCAGTGGGCCACAGTCCCGCGCACAACCACTACGCCACCGGGGCTCAGCCCCCAGGCAAATATTTCATAGGCTGCTATAATCTACCCAGCAAAGACAAGGAGGCTTCTAACAGTTCCCGGATCAACCTCTTTTATCTTTTCATTCCATCTTCCCCAGGAACTCTTTTGAAGTCCCCTTGTAGATTATCTTTCTCTCCTTATGACAGCTCCAAGAGGCAAATGGGTATTATAATCTCTGTTGGAAGACGAGGAAGTCAAGTGTGAGAGATGGTGGTTTGGGCTGAGTGAGGGGTACACTGGGTGAACCTGATCTTGCTGTGCACACACATTGGGGTCTCACTGCCACTCAGCTCCCCAGTCAGCCCTGAGCCATGTGTGTAGTGGGTCAGAGAGCTGGGCGTATTGTGGCTCCTTGGTGCTTCTTGAAGAACTCCAGGAGATCCTTCCCTCAGGAAAAAGTCCTCAGCAGTCAGCTCATCCCCTCAAAGGCTGGTTAGTTATGAGAACACAGGTCTCTTGGGCAGACTGGGTTATTCCCTACCATGACCAGCAGACCTTATGGAATCTCTGATCCCATACTTATTTTTCAGGCTTTAAACATGGCACCTCACTAATGTTTTTGCTGTTTTCCAGTGTGGTGTGTTGCTCTGATCAAAGCCATATGGTGGTCAACTTCTGAAATCAGTCCAGTTACATCTCCCCTTGACCCCAATGGGAATCTTCTAAAGGTGGTTAGCCCTTGGGGAAGGTTCTTCTTTAACTGAAGTCGTTCAGTTACCTTTTGTCAACAGGTCTCTCTTTTCACCCACATCTCAGGGCAGGGGTCAGACTAGAATCCCATGTACCTGATTAGAAATTTCCCATGAAGAAAACATGAACAGGTCTCACAAAAGTGGCTCAGTCTACTGTCAGCTCTAGCAACGTCAAGTTCATCAGCAGTCAGAACAAAATCCCTACACATCGTATTACCTAAAGGTTTTCAGCGATAATGATGGTTTTTTTGTATTCAGCAGCTCATTGACCCTTCCATTGCCTTGCTCTGTTTCCATCATTTTTGCCCATCTCCCTCTTGTTGAGTATTGCCTTCACCCAAGTTCACACCATGTACACCCTAGCCTGTGACTCCCTCTTCCCACCTCCCTGCCCACCCCTGGTAGCCATTGATGGCTGTTTCTTTTAGTGCAAGAGCTTCTCTTTCTCTTTATATAAAAGTGACCGCATTGACTATTTGTCTTTCTGTGATCGACTAATTCCATTCAGGATAATGTCCTTCAGGCTCACGCATATATTAAGTGTTTACAGCATCAGCACTCTTCTTTAACCAGGCATTGTACTCCAGTGTCTTTTCTGACCTCTCATGTACTTACCTGTGTAGTGACTGGCCTTGAGTCAATAAAACCATCTATGAGATCTTCTCTACTTTGGTCCTCTCGCTTGGGTGATCACAGACAAAGTTACAGTCTGTGGTGCTAAGTGAAATGGGCAGGGAATTAAAATGTAGAAACAGCCCAGTCAAAGCTACACGGAAACAGATCATCTTTGTGTGGAAATAAATGTGCAAAATGGTCAATGGGAAGGAGGATGGCGTTTCCTTTTTTAATTTCTTACTGTGGTGAGAGTGTATAATTTTTGTCATAGGGATAAAAGATCCAAACTCTATTTACTTATTTTTTTAAGTTACTAGGATGCTGGTTTTTGTAAGTCGATCACAAGGCCTTTCTTCTCCAGTGCCTGTGGATGAACTCAAACTACCGTGAGCAGCCTGAAGGTTGCACTGTGCAGTGACTTCACACCTCTGGGAAGATAAATTCTAAACAGACCTGCTGATAGGGACAACATTGCAAAAGTCCTTCGTGCCTTGACTATATGAGTTTTCTGCTCGCTTGCCGTCAAGCTCAGTGTACCGAAAATGACACCCCCTCCACAGCCTTGTGCCACTGCAGCTTAGGTTTCTAATACTGGTTTCATTGCATATCCAGTCATACTGACGTATTTGCTATTCCCCAGTAGTCCATATGCCTTCTTCATTTCCCTTCTAAAGTGTGTCTATCTTATATAAGTCAAACATGTTACTTATAAAATTGTGGAGCTATGATACCTTTGGCCACTTAGGCAAAACACCTGGAAATGTTTTTACTGTGCTTTTTTTGTAGGATTTTATCTCCCACACAAGCATATTATCTTTGTTTCTTATTTTGCATAGTTTTTATAAAAAGAAACAGTTTTTTCCATCAAAAATTACATGGTCATTTTTCATATTTATGTAATTTATCATGTGTGTCATCTTAAAGGACTATCTAGGGTCTTATTGAATATTTGCTTTGCCTCTAGGTCATCATGTCCTTTAAAATTTTTTTCTTGTGTTTTAGGTGTAAATATCCACAGTGAATTAGGTCCTCATTTAGTAGGTTTTTTTTCTGGTGGTCGTGGGAGCTACTCAGCCTTGCTCCCAGAGAGCTGCTGCTGGATTTGAACTGCCAAGCCAATGGGCTGCAGTCCCGCACTCAACCACTACGCCACCGGGGCTCAGCCCCATTTAGCAATGGTTCCCTGACATTGGCTGCCATTTTCATAATATATCATACTCTCATTACTTCCATTCTGTGTGTTCTGTCTCCAGGAACCCAGTTTCCTTTCTCCTTGCCTCTCATCTTTGCTTTTGGGGTAAATAATGATGCTTGGTCTCCTAGATTTGATTGTTTAAGAGAGCATATTATGCACAGGTAATGGTCTTTATTTTAGATGTCAGTCTATTATTTGGCTGAAAGGTGACCTATTTGCTTAACTTCTAAGTTCAAAGGCTATCATAGGGCAATAATCTCTGTCTCTATTGGTTCAGTAGGTCTGCCATCTGGTAAGAATTTGAGTTTTGTTTTACATTGGTCTCATCTTCTGTCTGTGACCTTCTATTGCATCCAATGTTCTTTTAGACTGAAATGTCCACCCATAAAATACTTCCAAATATTGTTCCCTCCCCCTTATCAAAAATTAAGTGTCCTTCTCTCTGTATTCTTGTTCTATTAGCTTGTACCTCCAGCTAAGTCTGATTTCATTCTGTGACTTATATGTTTATACACAAACACATGTGAGGGACTTTAAACGTTCAATAAAAAGTTTCATTATCTTTTTTATGGGGGGAGGCATCACTGCCTCTGGTGGTCGTGGGAGCTGCCCAGCGCTGCTCCTGAGAGCCACCGCTGGACTTGAACCGCCAAGCCTGCGGGCCGCAGTTCTACACTTAACCACTTATGCCACCAGGCCTCAGCCCCAAAATATCATTATTTTACCATTCAATTTTTCCAAGAACTTTTTGAAACCCCTAAAACAGGGCTATAAGATTGTTGAAGGAAACGACTGAGGCTTATGACTTAAAGCACATACTGATGCCGATCAAGTCCCATGGCTTTCAGATTGCAACTCACTGTGAAGGAAACCCAAATCCTCACAACTCGACCAGTGGACAACATCTTGACAGATGAGAAGAGATTGACACTGTGGAGACTTTTGCTTGCTGAGGCCCACAATCAGTGCTCAAGGATGCATTCATCAAGAGGTCCAATGATGTGTTGCCCTGGGGAGCTATGCTGTACAAGAGCCTAAGTGTGAAAGAACAAAGATATGCTGTACATGACCTTAAGTGTGAGGACTAACCCAAGTCAATTTAAATTGTCTCATATGCATGTGAAAGTTGGACACTGAATAAGGGAGACCAAGTAGAATCAATGCATTTGAATTATGGAGCTGATGAAGAATATTGAATGTACTATGGACTGTCAAAAAAGCAAGTAAATCTGCCCGGAAGAAGTACAACCAGAATCCTCCTTTAGAAGTGAGGCTGGTGAGACCTTTATGTCATATATTTGGACATAGTGTTAGGGGAGACCAGTCCCTGGGAAAGGGCATCATGCTTGTAAAGTGGAGAAACACCCTAAAGAAAAAGACCCTCGGACTGAGCCCCGGTGGCGTAGTGGTTGTGCGCGGGACTGCGGCCCACTGGGACGGAGGTTCAATTCCAGCAGTGGGGCTGGGCCTCCTACTCTTACCACCGGAGAGCAGTGATGCCCCTCTCCCCCCCCCCAAAAAAAAAAAAAAGAAAAGAAAAAGACCCTCGTTGAGATGGACGGACACAGTGGCTGCCCCAATGGGTTCAAGCAGACCCACGATTGTGAGGCTGGCTCAGGGCCTGGCTGCATTCCATTCTGTTGGACAGGGGGTGGCAATGAATTGGAATCAACTTGACCGCGCCTAACAAAGAAACTGGATTTAATTTTTTTTAGATACTTGCTCCATCTAATTATGCTCTTAATAAGTACTGTGAGGGCTGAGTCCTGGTGGCGCAGTGGTTGTGTGCGGGACTGCGGCTCACTGGGTTGGCGGTTCAAATCTAGCAGCAGCTCTCTAGAAGCAAGGCTGGGTCTCCCACTCCCACCAGAGGGCAGTGATGCCCCCCCTCAAAAGAGAGTACTGTGAAATAGTAAAATAGCTTTCATCCCTGAGCAAGCTTGTCAAGTTACACACATACAAACAAAAGATTTTGAATAGATTTGTACATTTATTTTAGGTAAGTTTTTATGATTTTGAGTTTGTCTAGCCAGAAACATGCCATTCCTCCATTTAATTAATTAATTGATATTTAAAAATGCTTTCATTAGCCTTATGCTGCTTCCCTGTAAAGATCTTACCTACTTTGAGCTGCTTTGTCTTTTGAACTCTCATTTGTTCTTTGTACTCTATATTTTTGAGGTTGTTATTATATGTATCCTTTAAAAGACTCCATTTTCTTACTGCTTGCTACTGGTGAGTAGGAAGTTTTATCCCTTTTGACTTTTCTGCCTGTCCTCCTCACTGTCTACAATAGTTGTGTATTTCTTTTTCAAATAGGGAAAATAGACTGCGATTCATGCTTTTTTAAGAAAATGAAAACGTGGACTAACAAAGAATTCATTTCTTACCAATATTTGTTGACAACCTACAGTTTCCCAATGCCACGACCTTGCGTGCTGCAAGTGGAGAGGGCTGGAAGCCCATGCTGACGCGCCTCAAGGGCCGCAGCCCTCAGTGTGGCTCTCAGCTCAATGCAAAGAGAGCACAAATCCTCACAGACGCACCCAGGCTAACAGCACCACAGCCAATCGAGGAAAGATGGGCGTCGTCAAAGATTTTGTCATGCTGGGATTCACGACCAATGCTCACGGAAACACCAGGCAAGAAATTTGCCAAAAGAGAGAGAGAGGGGGCGAGATCAAAGGATGCACCGCCCAAGACCACTTTAAGTGTTGGAAAGCAAGAATGGTGCTTTGAAGACAACGGTGCACCCGGTTCAAAACTTGATGCTTCAGAAATCACCTCCTCTGCTTCTGAAAGGTGGATATGAAATAAGAATGGACAAAGAAAAATCAATTCTTTAAACTAAGGTGTTGGCGAAGAGTATTGAAAGGACCAGACGGCCGCTGCCGAAAGAGCCAACAACTCTGTGTTGGAAGAAGTGCAGCCAGCGTGCTCCTTACCGGCCAGGAAGGCAAGCCTTCCCCTCATGTCCTTTGGACAGGTTGTTTGAGAGACCAGTTCCTGGGGAAGGTCACTATGCTATGTAAAACAGAGGGGCAACAAATAAAAGAAAGGCCCTGGACACGACGGATGGACACAGTGGCTGCATCCAGGGGCTCCAACTTCAGAACAATGATCAGGCCGGGCCATGATGAGTCAAAACCAGCTCAATGGTCCCTAACAGCTCTTTGAAGTAGTGGGCTGTGCATCGAGCTGTTAATTACGAAGTCAGCAGTTCAAAACAGCCAGCTGATCTGTGGAGAAAGATGAGGCTCTCCATTCTCCTGAAGATTCAGTCTCAGAAACTGCCAGGGACAGCTCTGACTTGTCCAGTGGGAATTGACTTGAGGGCAGTGGCTTCTTGGAACCAATAGTTGAGCATGCGGCATCTTTCATTCTGTATTATAAGGTTCATATATACACTTACACTTATGACACATATTTCAAGAGTGAAGACATTAAACATGTGTGATGTAGGGTGTGCAGGAAGCAAAAGTCTGTCTCACATAAATGTCTGCTGTGCTTCATCCTTCACAGATAAAGTGCCAGTAGAGGAGACCCGGTGCATGACTTCTATGGTTTCTAGTCCCCTGGGTGCAGGGACAAAACCATTCGTTATTGGGCCCTTCAGCTCCTGTGTGAGAGAGGCTCCAAGGAAACGCAAAGGAAATGATCTGGACCCCTCCCAGTAAGTGGATTTCCTTTCTGCACCCCAGAAATCATTGACTCTAAGGAGAAGAATGAAAGATTAATTTTATGATTCTAAGCATGATTCTGAATTTTAGTACGGGGTGGGTGGGCTTGGGACCAGGGCGATTGTTTCCTCACTGCTTGGCCCCTCTGTCACTGGATGGCCTCACATTTCTACTGCACACTCCAAACGTTATTTGTTCTCAAGAAATGT
>PVJH01041856.1:0-14690 GCA_004026705.1 Nesogale talazaci | reverse complement strand
TCCATTTTACCCTTCAACATGTCTCTTTCCTGAGACATGGTCCTCCTGATAACCTGTCCAAAGTACAGGAGATGAAGTCTCACCAAATTTCTTTGTAAGGAGCATCCTGGCTCAACTTCTTCCAAAACATATCTGTTAGCTCTAATTGCTTTTCATGGTATATTCAATATTCTTCTTCACCTTAATTCAAGTATGTTAATTCTTCTGTATACATTACCCAAGTTCCACTTGCATATGAGGTGATTGAAAATGCTTTGGCTTCAGGAGCAAAGGCTGGGCCTCCTACTCCCACCACCAGAGGGCAGTGATGCACCACCCCCCTCAAAAAAAAAAAAAAAGAAAACGCTTTGGCTTGAGTCAAGCCCACCCTATCCTCAAGGTGACGTATTTACATTTTAACACTTTAAGGAGGCCTCTATCGGGCAGCTGGTTTGCCCAGTAAAATCTGCCTCTTGATTTCTTCATTGCTGCCTTCTTGCGAGTTTGACGATCCACCTACAATGAAATTGCTGACAACTTGGATCGTTAACCCATTATCCTGATATTGTGTAGTAGGGGCCAGGACTCTAAATACAAGCCCAGTCGTGCTATACATTAAAGTGACCAGATTTTAAGCAGGACACATTGACAGGGTGGGGTGGGGGGAGGGGGTATTCTTGATTAAAAATTTGGTCTATGTGGAGCAACAAGTGTTCATAGAACGCAAAAATAGTATTGTAATATGTTTAATTTAAAAAAAAAATCATTGTATTGGGGGCTCATACAACTGTAATCAATTCCAGCAGTGGGGCTGGGCCTCCTACTCCCACCGCCGGAGAGCAGTGATGCCCCCCACCCCCCCAAAAAAAAAAGAATTTTAAAAACCTGGTTCCCACTAGATCTACTTAGTAGATCTTTTGGGAGTAAGGGAACAGGATTACGGAAACTATAAGGGGATTTTGATAATGCTAAGTCATCAAATTTCCTATTTCAGCGTTTCATAGATCTTTTGTAGTCTGAAGGCATTGGCCCTGTTCAGGACGACCTGTTGCAGAAAGGAAGCTATCATAGCTGTGCTGGTCAAAGAGCTGGTGGAAGATTTTGAGTAGCGGCTGACAGGAATGTAAGAAATTATGTGAAGTGACTTAAAGGGTTGCCAAATTGTCATCTGCTTCACTGAGCACTGTGGCTTTGAAGGTGATCTGGTCCTCTGCATAGTCTTGTTCTCACCAGTGCTCTCCAGCTGGATGGTGGAACTGTAGCAGTACATTGTGGGTCTGTTTGTAGTTGAGTGTTGAAGGTTCAAGTTGATGAGGTGTAGCTAGCCAGCTTGGTGTAAGGAAAACTCACAAGTCCCAAGCAGCCTCTGAAGAATAACAAGTACCTCATATTCTGTATTCCAAATCTGTATTTCCTCAGGTCCCAATCCGATTTTTTTAATTGGACAAGGGGATCCTACTTGTATGTAACACTGAGCCTGCTGGAGCACAGTTCTATCCACAGCACCTAAGGAACACTGGGGATGCTGCAGATTATAAGTTGCTCACTACAAGGTCACCAGTTCTAACCTACCATCTGATCTGGGAGAGAGATGGGACTTTGTGATCCCATAAAGATTCACAGTTTCAGAGAGACCCTTTAAAGGCTTGCTGCAAGTCAGAGTCTACTTGATGGCCATGTTTTTTTGTTTTTTGGAGTTTTACTGGTATCCTTTGCAACCAGTGTAAGTAACACCAGGCACACATTAGATGTTCTATTATGCTGCTTGAATCTGTTTTGCATACTACGTGATTTTAGTCTCCTGTATGTTTTAGATATAACCTATTAGATAGGGAGTTCAAACAGACCTCTCTAAAGAAAAATAAAACCCCCTTTAACTCTACCTGGAATTGAAGAGACCCAGGGCAAAATCAACCCTCTCACTTTTAGATAGGCCTCAGACATGGGTATTTACCTGGAGTAATCTATCTATCTGTCTGTCTGTCTGTCTGTCTATATCTATCTATCTATCTATCTATCTATATCTTTTTGTTTGTTTGTTTTTGGAGCATCACTGCCCTCTGGTGGTGGGAGTAGGAGCCCCAGCCTTGCTGCTGGATTTGAACTTCCAACTCAGTGGGTCGCAGTCCCGCACACAACCACTACGCCACTGCCACCGGGGCTCAGCCCAACCTGGAGTAATCTAAACCCAAACCGAATTCACTGCCGTCCAGATGATTCTGACTCACAGGGACCTTACGGATAGAATGAAATTACTCACGAGGGTTTCCTAGACTGTAAATCTTTATGGGGGCAGACAGCACCCAGGATTATCTAGTATGTTTTAGGTGATTTGTCCTTGAAACGTTAATAGGACTTTGCTGAAAATATTTAGTGTTAAGAAAGTTGCTGATTATGATTTCCTAGTGGGTTACTCCATGAGACTACTGTAGATTTTACTATTTTCTGGTCTTTGAAATTAAATAAGGACAATAGACATTTTCACTCAAATATCTAAGGAGAAGGCTTTTTTTTTTTAAAGCTGTGCTTTGGCATTGTTTCTAAGAGATACAGGTCTTGGTGGATGTAGTGACATGCTTGACATGCTTTGTGAAGTGAAGTGTACATGGATGAAGAGGATTATAGTGTGGCACGTCTACAGGCGTGCTGCTCTTGGATGTTAATGAATCAGTCACTTTCAACCCGTGGTGTCCATGTGACAGAATTGCCCTGGAGGGTTGTCTACCGTGTAAGTCTTTAGAGCAGGGGTTCTCAAAGTTTTTAAATGGAGCCAGTTCACTTTCCCTCAGACCGTTGGAGTGCCGGGCTATAGTATATGTGCTGTTGAAGCAAGCACGAGGGCCAGACTATAGTTAAAAAAATAAACTGAGCCCGAGCCCCAGTGGCGTAGTGGTTGTGCCCGGGACTGCGGCCCATTGGGACGGAGGTTCAATTCCAGCAGTGGGGCTGGGCCTCCTACTCCCACCACCGGAGAGCAGTGATGCCCCCCCCCCAAAAAAAAAAAAAACAAACAAAACTGAACAAGTTCACGGTGGGCCGGAGATGAGTCTGCTTCTAAGCAGGACGGGCAGCGGTGGCAAAAACACCCAGCAGCAGGATAAATGTCGGCAGAATAAATGCCCTCTGTGGGCCGTAGTTTGAGGACGCCTGCTTTAGAGGGACAGATCTCTAGGTTTTCATCTCCTGCAGAACTGCTGCCCAAGCCTCCTAGCACTTACCCACTGCACCACCGACTCCATGAGAACACAGTACAAAGTATGAAATAATGTCTTGAGACGGAGGATGAACCCTTCTAAGCCATTCCGAGGAGCCCTGGTGATGCAGCTGGCTCAGGCTTGCTGGTTCAAGCCCTCCAGCTGCTCCACAGGGGGTCAAGCCTGTCCGCTGCAGTAAAGATGGCAGTCTCAGCAACCTAGAGCAGTTCCGCACGGCCCTCTAGGGTCTCTGTGTGCTGGACTGGACGCCACGGCAGGGAGTTCTGGTTGGCGAGTGAAGGAGCCATTTCAGGAACATGTTGAGAGATAACTTTAAAGCATTTTGGAGGACGCAGGTTTTGAGTCAAAGGCATCTTCCTAGTACCTCTGAGTTTGTTGCTTTTTCTCTTAGCAAGAACGACGGAAATAATAAAAGAGGTCTAACTGACTTTTTGAAACTTTTATTCCTCTAGACATGTAAAGAAAGTAAATTTGAAAATTGCCCTGAATTAGAGAGCCCTCCATGACTCATCTCAGGCTTGTTCCTCAAGCTTATATAAGATCTTCCTCATTCTATTTAAAAAGGACTTGTATTTAGTCACATTTTGGGGGTTGTTTGCCTTCTTTGGGATGGAGACTGATGGCCCTGATAGTTGGGTTTCCATTTAATCTGGCAGACATCACATGCTTTTAAATGAATTTGTGGGTAGGTTGAAGGCTTCATGCAAAGGAACCACTGTTGTTACTCAGACTTACTAGTATTTTTTTATCTGATGGCTGGGGGTAGTGGAGGGGTAGGGAATGGGAATGTTTTTGTAACAAAATTTTTAATGGAGACCTTTCAGTGTTTCAATTTCCCTTGTAGGTGTTCCGATTTTGTAAATCCAAATGTCATAAAAACTTTAAAAAGAAGCGAAACCCTCGCAAGGTCAGGTGGACCAAGGCATTCCGGAAAGCCGCTGGTAAAGAGCTTACAGTGGTGAGTGTGGCTAGCTGCCAGCATGGTTTCTATGTTTTCTGTATTTTGGAATTTAATTTTTTGGATTATGTGATTTAACAAACTTTATTTAGCAAGGCATCCAATAACATGATTGATTTGGAGTTTATATATGGTTGTGGAAATAATTGCATTCTATATGATCCTGAAAATAAGAAATCTGTAGAATTCTGCAAAGAAAACAAATCTCCACTTAGCTCTCTTACTTTAAAAACGGTTTTCAGCTATTGTAAGCAAAGGAGAAAACCACTCAAGTGAATTGGGGTAACATTGAAAATTGCCACTCCGGCTCTGGAGGGGATGTGAGGGGGTGATGGAGGTCCCGGACCTCAGAGGCCTCAGCTGGGGCTGAGAATGGACGCAGGTAGCAGTTTCTGGATTTCCTCAGCAGGGCTTTCTGTGTGAGAGCAGTGAAACTAGTGGTGGTGTGAGGAAGAGCAGTGGGAAGTGGGGAGATGAGGCTCCCAGCGGCTGCCCCATCATCAGACTGCGGCTTGGGGTCTGCTGCAGCTTGTCCCTACTGGCCTCCTCTAATGGGAGGGGCTGAGTGGGATCAGTTGTCAAAACACCAACTCTAAGAACTGGGATCTGGAAGACACTCAGAGCAGCACCACATGAAGGTGTTCTTTCACATGTAGGTTGAATCAGAGGAAATTCCTTTTAATCAGTGAAAAATGACAACTTCATATTGTTCAGTCTAATAAAGTTTTCTGGTCATGTCTCCTCTCAGGTTCTATGAGTAGTTTTCTAGTTTCTATATAATCCCCCAGCTGTTATTTATGCCCCTCTAGGGATGCAGCCTCTCTCACCCACCTTTGGATAATCACTCCTGGGTGGAGAGATGTTTTCAGTACGGGTATCTTACTCATGCATGTAAAAGAGAAAAAGTCTTGAAAAGCTGTGTTCTATGAGATTCCCTGGAGGGGAAACGTGTGTGTGTGTAGTTTGACACGCTGAACTCTTGTGGAAAAGGAGAATAAGTTTTATGAAATGAATCCATTCAATGGCTTAAACACATTTATTTCTTCCTCTGTTCCCTTTACAGGATAATTCATTTGAGTTTGAAAAGCGTAGAAACGAACCTGTCAAGTACCAGCGAGAGCTGTGGAGTAAAACTAGTAAGTCAAGAGAGAACTCCAGAGATTCTCAAGGGAGACTGGTTTGGGAACTTGCCTTATCTTTAATGTCAGTTGTTTAATATTAATGTTCTTCTTTTATTTGCCACTTGGCTTTTATTCTTTTATTTTTGTTTTAATAGTTCTGTTGTATTTGTGTCATTTGTTGCAAACTATCTGAAATTCTTTTTAGAATTGGCTTGTATATCTGCTATAAATACAAAGAAATTATTAAATTTGCTGTAATTTGAAGTGTCCACACAGAGATATAGAAACTCATTGCCACCTGTATTCAGAAATCTAGGAGACAGGAAGAGAAAGAATCATTGTTTGTTGTTGTTTTTTTTTTGGTGGGGGAGCAGGCATCATAATCACAATGCACAAAAACTTAAGATCATTTCAAAAGTATAAACAGTGCATTCTCATTATTTATAAAATTTCATGCTTACATAAAAATTTTAAATGCAGCTATTCTGGTGACACCTAGAATGTTCCTAATAATTCCTCCTGAACCTCCGTTGTTCCTGAATTGATTCGGACCCCTGAGAGACCCTGTCTGATAGAGTAGGACGGCCCCACAAGGCTTCCAAGACCCAAATCTGCACATAACAGATCACTAGGTCTTTGCTTTCATGGGGCCGCTGGTGGTTTGAACTGCTGGCTTGATTGGTAAGCCAAGTACTTAGCACTGTGCCACCAGGGTTCCTTAAAGTGGCTACCAGCTACGGAAGTGACAGGTGTTACTGTCTAGATCCTTTCTCTCCTGCACTAGGCTGAGGCAGTAAAGTAAGCCTGGGACCTAGGGGGGAACTTGCTGGCTGGGTTCCTGACAGTCTTTTGGACCTCATTTCTCTTTCCCTTGTGGCTCCCTGAGCAAGCCTTTAACTATTTCTAGTATTGGCATGGAACGGCGTAGTGTGTGTTAGCGAAGGAGTCTTTAAGGTTCGAATCCGTGCACGCTGTTGCTTTCCTAACTGGTCAGACAGGCATCCCTCAGTCAGTCACAAGACCTGCAGGCAGGAATGGAGACTCTGTGCACCTTTGTAGAATACAGTATTTCACATCCCCTCGAGCTTTGCTTATGGAGCCTTTCTGATCCACCAGTTAAGCTGTGGACTGCTGATAGGTGGGTGGCCGTGTGAGAGACCTAGTGAACTGGTCCCATAAATATTGCAGTTGCCAAAACCTTTTTTCCAATTCTTTAACTGCAGCAGTGGAATGACTTTGCAGTATAAGTTTTAGTGATCTGAATCATGACAATATTGATTGGTTCGTTTTGTCCGCATTTACTTACGTTCTGACCGTGACCATAGACCGGGTCTTGGAGAAAGTGACCAGAGAGCTACTGTCTTCCTGGAGATTTCAAGCTGAAGATGGCATTTGCTGCATTTCATCTAAGTTGTGTGTAGAATAAAACCTAAAAAGGAATGAGCTGGTTTCAAGTGGAAAGAAATTTTAGTAAAAATGAAGGCTTTTGTTAAACTTGGGAGGTGATATTTGTAAAAGATAAATACTTTACAGTCAGCAATGATGTCTGCCAAAGAGTACATGTTTTCTTCAGCCATTTCAGTCATCTTTGCAGTGAGATTTTTTTCTTTGAAGTCATTTCTAAATCAGGCGCTCAGAAGTAAGTCTTTTGTTAAACTACTGATTGATAAGTATAATACTGCTTGGATATGCAAACATTTGTTGCTGACGTTTATAAATTTTTTTTTGTAGTTGATGCGATGAAGAAAGTTGAAGAGATTAAGCAGAAACGCCAAGCTACATTCATAATGAACAGGTATATTCTGATCTGTAAGAAGTTAATCTTAAAAAAAAAGTCAATCTTGGGAAAATGATTACTGGTACAAGCCGAGAGACACTGTCTTGTTGTTGCTGTTGGCGGTGGTGTATTGTGATGTAATTGCACACTTGACAAAAACTTAGAAGACAGTTACTAAGAATTATTGAATGTTCAGTTCTTTCCATATTTGTCTTTGTCTACGTCTATGTGTAGTATGTTGGAGATACAATTCTCCTTTCTTCTTTTATTATACTTCAGTGTGTGTGCGCTGAAAGTAAGATATAACTGCCATAGAATTGGCAAAGTCCATAACTGACATTGACACTGCTACAAAATCTGTAAACCATAGCTAGTCTTCGCTGCTTGTTCCAATAAGACTTGTTATAGCAAAGAAAAAACCTTACTCATGCATGCAATTTAGTGATCATAACACTGTAGACTATATAATGTGGAACAGTTTCTCACCTTTCTAGCAGATGGGCCAATCATTTTTGTATTCCATTCCTGAGGGTGGGTTGATCCAGTGTAGCTGCTGGGGGCGGAGGGGGCGCCTTCCTGCAAGCATACCTGCAGCCGGCAGCACATGACATTCTTCTGCTGCTTGGGTTATTTGATTAAGATTGTGTCTGCTTATGGCATGTTATAAGAGCTGAGCCCCCAATAAAATGGTGGAGGTAGGTGTCTGCCCTGCTTCTCCACAGCAGAGTTACATTTTTTTCTTTAGGAATAGTGTCTTGGAGGAGCCTTGTGGGTGTAGTGCTTGGTTACTTTTTGAGCTGCTAACCGAGCAGGGGTTCATCAGGACAAAGGTGTTTATCTTTGGAAACCCAAAGGGGCACTCCTGCTTGCCCTGTGCAGCTGCTGTGAGTGAGAGCCTCCCCGAGGCAGTGCCTTCTGTGTTGTGCAGGAGAGGCGTTGAAACTCTGCAAAGAGCCTGTTCTTCAAGCCCACTAATTTTAACACCCACTGGAGAGACTTCTCTGAGGCAGCTATTATAATGATTTTTGTCAGATGATTCCCCCTCACTCCCCCACCCCCGGTTTTAATAACTCTCTTTACATTATTGTAAATTTACATTACATCATATTCTCATAAAAATATAAAAAACTTCTCATTTTATTTATTCGTTTATGTTCTGTATTTGTGTGTTTATGGCATTTAGTAGGTTATTCTTGTTGTCATTTTTTTTTATGTTTTAAATGTCCCAAATTTCATCTGGCATGCTTTTTGACAAGTTCTTTGACTGTTTTCTGGCCAGCAAGTATTTACGACTCATCCTGTCTAGCTGGTGTTGGTTATTTCTCCAGTCAGAGTATTAGTTTCTAATCTAATTACTGTGGAAGCTGGACATGGAAAAGAAGCAGGTGCAGGAAGCCTCACGCTTAAAAAATGTTCATTTGCTAAAGAAAAGAGGCGCAGATGTTTGAGAGCTAGTCTGACAGCATTATGTTGAATTATGAAGTGATACAGAAATTAGATGATCTGGACGCTGCCATCCCTTTGAAGAAAAAAGATCTTGGCTCCTTAACAATGTGATGGAGAACTCCAGATTTATTACAGGCAATAGTTGCTGAGTTTCATTAATGTTTTCCTTCATTCAATCATACTTCCTCATTTACTCAGTAATGCTAGTTAATACATACCAGGCTCACGTTTAGTCCCCGGCATTAGACGAGGCACTGTGGGTACAGGGGTTGAGGAAGTTGGAGTGTAGGAAACGTTTTAAAACTAATGGAAACTAGAAAGTCATCATGTGTTTGACTTGTTAAGGAAGAAAGTGTGCATCTGTTTAGGGCCTAAATTTGGCTTTCTTTTAAGTTTGGGGATAAATATAAGATAGATACTGCATTTTGGGAATAATTTCAAAGAACAGAGAGACTGTTGCTTGATGATGCTCCTGCTCTGGACGGGGTGGGGCAGGGGAGGAGGGAACAGGACACCAGCTTGTTTCTATTCCGCACCAGTGTGACTCACTTGGTAAGCTTAAAGCTATTGTGAATTCGTTCACTGCCAACTGTCCCTGTGGCTTTCCGAGACTGTCTCTGCACGGGAGTACCGGGAGTACGTCCCAGGAGGCTTCAAACTGCTGACCTTGCAGATCGCAGCCCAACTTATCACCACTACTGCCACCAGGGATCCAGTTATGAATTAACGTCTGTTAAAAAGGTTTAAGTAACCGAAATTGTGGCTTGCTGTGTCCTACTCTAGGTTAAAGAAAAATAAAGAGCTCCAGAAAGTTCAGGACATCAAAGAAGTTAAGCAAAACATCCACCTTATTCGGGCACCTCTTGCAGGTAAGTACTTCCTAGCACTGGAGCTCATGACTCTAATAAGAGGGTGGGCCAAATCTAGGCTATTGCGGTCGGAGTTACTAAGTATCATGTAACTTTTTCATTTAAATATTCTCTCATAGGACATTGGTGACACGATGTAATTCATTGAGTGTGTTTCCCAACTCTAGTCTCTTTTTAAAAAACCCTTTAACTGGGGGCTTGTACAACTCATCACAATCCATCCATCCAGCCATTGTGTCAAGCGCATTTGTTGCCATCTTCATTCTCCAAACATTTTCTATTTGACCCTTGGTATCAGTTCCTCATCCCCCATCCCCCCCATCTCAAGAACCCTTGATAATTTATAAATTATTATTTTTTCATGGCTTATACTGAACAGTGTCTCCCTTTACCTACTTTTCTGTTGTCTGTCCCTCAGGGAGGAAGTTCTGTGTAGATCATTGTGGTCAGTTCCCCCTTTCTCCTTCTCCTTCCCCTCTTAGTATCACTGTTCTTTTTATCCTGGATGCCTATGGGAACTATTTTATATTTAATTCTTATCTTGGTGCCTGTGTTATTTAATTTGGATGGTTTGTGTGCGTGGTTCTTTTGTGAGCTACTGGAACCAGTTGGCACCAGGTGCATTCTGTTATATAATGTGTTAATTTGTGCAGATCGTTTAAAAAGAAAGGACATTTTGGTGAGGTTTATTTGAAAACTATTCTAGTATCGTTCCACTTGTGAACCTTGGTAAAAGTCAGATTCTAGACCCACACAGTCAGTGGATTTGTGTGAAACTAGGTTACTTGTGACACCAAAATCTGAAAACTTCGAGGGCGAGTGTAAAGAGTTTCATGGGTAGATGACACGAACTGACGCCTAGGAAAGTGGATGGAGCCATCATCCTGTAATGTTTTAATTAAACCTGCTTGAGCTAGGTGCTAGAGGGTTCAGAGCAGGAGCTTTGGACCCAGAATGCCATAGTTTAATTCCCAGCTCTTATGCGCTGGGCAAGTTACTTAATGAGCCCTGCTGCCTTGATCTTCTCATCTTTAGAATGGAGCTGGTAATGAGGGTGAGCTGTGCTTACTGTGTGCCTAGAATATCATAAGCTCTATGTAAGCTTTGCTGATACTCTCTTTAAAATCATTTTATTGAGAGCTCTTACCACAATCCATCCATCCATCCATTTGCAAAGCACATTTGTACACATTTCCATCATCATTTTCAAAACATTTTCATTTACTTGAACCTTTGATGTATGAGCTCAATTCCCCCTTCCCCCATTCTCCAGGAGAATTGGTGTCATAATAGTGGGGGCTATTAGTATGTTTCCTAGACATAGCTAACACTAAAGCACTGAAGACCCTCAAGTTCATATGACTCTGTAAGGTGATAATGAATTCTTTACTTTTTTAAGGCAAAGGAAAGCAGCTGGAAGACAAAATGGTACAGAAATTACAAGAGGATGTGGATATGGAAGATGTTCTTTAACAATCTTGCTGCCTGGAACTCTGCTGTCTACCTGTGCATTAGAAAACTTTGAAGACTTGAGCCTTCTCAGTGGTTGGGCTATTTGTTTTACATACAGTCACTCAGATGAAAGGTGATTAAAAGTACATGTACATTGCTGTCTATAAATCATCGTATATCATAGATGTTCAATTGCATCTTAGTGTTAAATCTTCACTTAAGTAAATGATGAAAATTCTCTTTATTAGTACAGAAGTCAATTGTGACCATCAATGGTCTGTGTTTGGATGATGGCACTAAACAGCATTCATGTGATGACAAAAATTCATGGCTAATGCTATATATAATAAAATTGTTCTTTGCAGTGAAATAGTCTCTTTTTAATCCTGTGTGGATCTGCCATTTTATTTTTATTGGCAAAGTACAGTGTATCTGTATGCCACAGTATTGTATTGTTGTTAAGGTTAAATGATAAATGCATTTATAAACACTCTTGGCAATTTTTCACTCTATACCATATTCATATTTAATATAAAGGTATTTGAAATTACATACTATTGGGAAACAAGGTTTTTTTTCTAATAGCTTTGTTGGCATATAGTTCATATACAGTTCAATAGTTTAATCACATTTAAAAGATTTAAGAATATGCAATCATTATAATCAATGTTAGAACATTTTCTTCTTGTGCTCATTGTTACTCGCTGCTCATTTCTCCCTAGTCTCCTCTGCCATGCCTCCAAAAAACCATGAGTTAGATTTACCTATCCTGGGTTTCATACACAGAAAAAGATACAAAAACCAACAGTTAACAAAATAAAACAGACCTTAATTAAAAAATGCAATATTAAAAACTAAAACATTTAAAAATGGGTCAATTGGGAGATGTAATAATGTGTTAAATTTTAACTCAACTGCCTCTGCATTGTGTGTGTCTGTGGGACTGTTCACATCTTTGGTCTTTAGTCAGAAAGACTTCACTGCGCCACATGACTTTCCTCTTTTGTTTCTTTTGTATGAAATGACTTTAAACTGGATCAAAAGGAAGAGCAAATGATCAGATAATACATTTGAATCTAACCACATCCTCTATCATTGACTACCATGTTCCTTCAACTGTGTTCACAGGATATTCACAGGAAGCTGAATTCATTTGAGGTCCCTGCAAATGGGTTTTGGGTTTCCACTGTCATCCATACCTTTATGCAAACTGAGTGTTTGTTATTTAAGTTCTGATACCATTCCCTTCTTAGTTTTGGGTTTTATTATTTATATCCTGGATCACACTGACTGGTGTGATTCGTCCATGTGGATTTATTGACGCCTCCTTGATGGCTGTTTATTTGCAGACAAGCCTTCAGAATCCCAGGCACGATTCTTCGTGCTAGCCGAGCACCATCTAGTCCTTTGACACACTTTGTTTCCCACTCATCTTCATGAAGGTGAGCACTAAGTAGGGCCCTATCATAAGAGCTAATTGATTTTAGATTGGGGTTAGAATTAAGTATTTTATGTTAAAGAACATGGTCAGTGTGGCAGTCATGTGCTTATGTTAATTTTATGATTGAAATGTAGGGGTGGAGTCTAGCCTGTTAATGTGGAGATAGCCATTGAGTAGCCAATGAGGCCTCTATGTGGGCATGGCTTTCTCCTGAGACTTCTGGGAAATCTCGTGATATTTCCCCCGTGAAGATGAGAAGCTGTCTTCCCCAGTTGTTGGGAGTTAGTCTCAGAAACGATGAATCACGGACAAGACAAGATGGCAGCGTCCGAGAAGCTGGAGGAGCCAGAGAAGAGGCCACACGGCTTTACCCTGATGGAGCCAGACCTCTGAAGCTGGAGTGGCCAGATGGAGACCTCTGCCAGTGATGAGGTGCTTCTGCTGTTGATGGACCCTGAGCCCTGGAAGTGAGGAGCCATGGGGAGAGCCCTGCCAGTGCCGGGATTCTGCATCCACTGACCTGTGACTTCGTGAGTCGGAAGGAGACTTTATAGACTGATTTGGGGCATATGGGTTAATATTGGACTTAGGACTTTGAACTGGACTGGGCTGGGATGCTTTTTCAGTGTTCCATTCCTTTTGTATATAATCCCTTTCCTTATATCTATATGCGTGTCTATGAAATTTGTTCCTCTAGTCTACGTGGACAAACACAGTCAGTCATCACCTTAGGGCATAAAGTAATTTTGTTGATAGTATCTTTAATTTAGCTAATGGTAGAAAATTTAAATCACTGTTAAGAAAAGGAAATTTTACAACTATAAGCCGATTGTGAACTACAATATATGAGTTGTTGACTTGTACAGTTAGAACCCTTAAGTGACTGGACATGATTTACACAAACAAGGGGGGTTGGTGGTAGGGCAAACTTAGCAAAATTCATTTTCAAGAACCATATCTACTACATTAATACATGTCATTATAAAGCAAGGAGGGCATTAAAATAGTAATACTGGGTCACCATTCATTGGGCACCCTCAAGACAAGATGTCCTCACCAAAGTCCAGCGACCGCCAGATCTATGACCTTGGGATTGTAGTCATCTGCTTCTTATGCTCGGGGGTTGCAGCTTTAGTCCAAGGAGTACAGGTGAGTTTGACATGAAACCCAGGTCACTTAGTGGGATTTTCACATTGAATCCTTCTGATGTGACCTGTGAAGGATGTTGTGTGCCTCATAAGAATAGAGTCCCAGTAATCAAACCACAAGCTCCTGGGTCACCAGGAGCTTGGTAGAGGAAGGTAAATTTTAAATCTTGTTAGCTGGTGAATATTGCTATTGCCTTTTTAAAAAAGTTTTATTGGGAGCTCATATAACGTACCACAATCCTTACATACATCCATTGTGTCAGGCACATTTGTACATTTGTAAGGTGGAATTTGGATCATGGTAGTGGGGGAAGGAAGCATTAAAGAACTAGGAATATTGCTTTTTCTTGAGATAATCTATTTGGGAAAATTGGACCAAATTAAATTTTTTTTTTTGGTGGGGGGGGGGGGGCATCACTGCGCTCAGGTGGTGGGAGTAGGAGGCCCAGCCTTTGCTCTGTGGAGCTGGAATCGAACCTCCATCCCAGTGGGCCGCAGTTCCGCGCACATCCACTACGCCAATGGAGCTCAGCTCCTGAATTGAATTGTTGACACTGCATTCTAGCTTTCTGACAATTCTCTGAGCTGTTTCATAGCATTTTGAGACCTGAACTCACTACCAGCCTCACACCTGACCCACAAACTTAGGACTAGGCCAGTCCTTTTGCCTCATGAGCCATTTCCTTGAGAGAAATTGCTATAAAAAAGGGCTTCAAAAAGTTTGTGGACAGATGAGCTCCATGTATACATAAACAACTGATCACAGCTAATGTTTCTCTGCCTTACACTTGCATTCACTATAAGAACAGGTGTTTATTAAAGTGTTTTTATAAGCCTTAAACAATTAAAATAACCACTGTCTTTGAAATCAGTCACCAGAAGAAATTGTTTTATTAGGCCATTTTAATCTGTTCATCAGCATCATCCAACCTCCTGAAACCCTTTAAACATCCAATTCATCACTATGGTCATTGAAATGCTGTAGAACTCTCACAGGTGTTCTGTGACTTCTAACTAATATCATCATCACGGCCTTCTAAGTTTTCATCCTTGTCATCGGTATTCTGCCAGCATACAATGCCAGCCTTTCATGACGCGTGCTCCAGTCATTGTGATGGTGTGGGCTGCCATGTGAGTCTCCAGACTGTACCCATTCACCCTCGTCTCTTTCCATGAAAGTCTACAGCGGGGTTCACTGGCACGTCTAACCAGCTGCGGCTTGTAAGTATGGACACCAGGTATGAATACAATATGGGCACCAGTTGCATTAATATAATTTTGAAA
>PVJH01041855.1:0-14674 GCA_004026705.1 Nesogale talazaci | reverse complement strand
CAAGAGTGTGTGTCTCTTGAAATCACCAGGCTCTGCTCAGAATGGGAGGAGTGCGAGGAGCCATGGCAGGGCAGTGGCTGAGTGCTTGACTACAACGGTTCAAAATCCCACCCCCTCCCCCTGCTGCTCCATGGAAGAGAAATGGACAGTCTGCTTCCAGAAAAATGTGAAGCCTTTGGAAACCTCCGGACCATTCTCCTCTGTCCCCACGAGTCCCCATGCCTCGAAATCATGTTGGCAGCAGTGGTGTCGTGTCATGTTGTGTGTGTTGTGCTGTGTTGGGTTTTGGCATGGGCAGACAGGCAGGAGTTCTGGGGTGGTGCAAAGGGTTAAGCAAAAGATGCTTTTCTGCATTCGCCCAGAGGTTCCTTAGCACAAAGACCTGCCAATCTCCTTCCCAAATCTCACACCAGTGCAAACCCTCTCGAGTGAGCTTGACCGGAGATTGCGTGGGCTCACCGGGAGTCAGAAAGGACTGAAGGGCCCGTGGTTTGGTCCACCTTTCATTTTCAGAAGTGAAGACTCAGACCACGCACCCTGACCGTTTCGTTCTAGCTCTGGCTCCGCTGAATGTCGCACGTCACGCCTGGTTGGCAGGGGCTAAATAGAGTGGGCTTTATTATTCCCTGCTCTTTCTTCAGTGCCATTCCATAGGCCGTGCCTCTCCACATGGACTGCCCCTGGAAATCAGACGAGCTCCCTAGGCTGTGGGACCACAGCCCATATTGCAGAAGGATGCACTGACTGCGTCATCAGGATGACCTTGGTGTAGGGCGGGGGGATGAGTGCCGGCCACAGCAGCAGCGGGAACCTTGGTTATTTCACACAAGCATCTCCCCTGCTGCATCTTCCTTAAGCTGATTGTGTGTAGTCCCTGAGGAGCACAGGCTCTGCTGCTCATTGAAAGAGGAAAGTTCTGATTCCCTGAAGGTGCCTCGAAAGAAAGGTCTGGTGATGAACTTCCAAAATCCTCCAGTGAAGACACTGCATACACAGTTCTCTCCTGTCCCCATGGGTCACTGACTCCACAACACCTAACAACAACAACAACAACAACATAGGACCATTGAGTGAATGGTGGGGGCTGGCAGCCCACCTCACTAATCAGGGGATGATGGAGGCTCTGCCTTCTCCAAGGTACGGCTTTCAAGGTCCTCATTCTAGCCCACAAAGGGGAAAAGAGGAGGGACGATACTGAATCTGGGAGGATTGGGGAGAGCAGGCCTGGAAGTAGTGTTGAGCCCTTCTGCTCTCATTGCTCTGATTAGACCTTCCAATGATAAGCAACTCTGTGTCCGGGATGGAGAAGTGGGCTGCGTGCAAATAAACAGCTGCCCCTGCCACAGACCCGGTGGGGGAGAAGCAGGTGCAGAGACCCGAGAGCCACTCTTTCCTGCATTCAATCACTGTTGCATTCAATCACTGGATCAAAGCATCTCCCCTCAGCGACTCAAAGGAATTGTCGATCGCTTCTCGGCCTTTTGGCTACGAATTGTTGATGCTCGGTACCGCTGAGTTGGTTCTAACATGTAGACAACCTCCACACAATGAACAGACTGCGGCTTGCCTGGTCCGGCACCGCCTTCACACTCGTGGCTGTCGACCGCCTGTGCACCAACTGTGCTGCAGCCACCGTATCATCCACCTTCCTGAGGGGCTTCCTTTCGACTTCTGACCATACCAAGCATGCGGTGCTTCTCCAGGGACCGCTCTCTCCCGCTAGCATGCCCCAAGGACAGGAGACAGAGTCTCACCATTCTGAAGACCATTCCGACAGTACCTCGTCCAGCACACTGTTTGTTCGTCCCTCTGGCCTTCCGTTAGGTTCAGCCGTCGTCACCATGACCATCATTCAAAGGTGTCCTTCTTTAGTTGTCCTTACCCATCGTCCAGCTGCTGCATGCGGATGAGGGTACTGAAAACACTGCGCTCCTGTCAGGCCCATCCTAGCCTCCTCCTGAGGGCAAACCCTAAATGCATGGTTGCTTTTCACGCTCTAGGACATTTGCCCGTTGTACTCTGTCACATGATATCGGGACAACTGCTTCCACTAGCGTTGAGTGTTGATCCAAGGATATCGAAATCCTTGACAACGTGAGTCTCTTCTCCAATTGTCGTTGTGCTGCTTAGGAGCCTGTTTGTGAGGGTGTTGGTTTCTTAATGCTGAGGCGTAATCCATCCTGAGGGCTGCAGTCCTCCACCTTCCTCAGGAAAACTTCAAGTCCTCTTCATTTTCAGGAAGCAAGTCACCGGCTTAGTGCCATGTTAATTAACGTTCCTCCAATCCTGATGCTGCCTTCTTCTTCATTGGATCC
This sequence comes from Nesogale talazaci, assembly GCA_004026705.1. Lineage (NCBI taxonomy): Eukaryota > Metazoa > Chordata > Mammalia > Afrosoricida > Tenrecidae > Nesogale > Nesogale talazaci. The sequence goes on along the minus strand of PVJH01041855.1, from coordinate 12,359 downwards.
AGATTCTCGGTTTATGTGCTCGGCGTACAGATTGAATAGCCATAGTGGAAGGCTACAACCATGATACACACCTTGCCCAGGTTTTGAACCATACAATACACCCGTGTTCTCTTCAAACTACTGCTTCTTGGTCAATGATTGGTTCTACATGTGCACAATTAAATGTTGTGGCATCCCCATTCTTTGGAGTGTTGTCCTTAATTTGTTATGATCTGCAGTCAAATGATTCTACACAGTCAGTAAAACACATGCAGCCATGTAGACATCACTCTACGAGCGTGTGCTTCCAGCCAAGATCAATCTGCCATCAGCAATGACATCTCTTACTCTGCGTCCTCAACTGTGTCCAGAAGGAACTTCTGGTAGTTTCCTGTTGATGTGTGGCCACAATATTTTTTTTGTAATCTTAATTAAAACCTAACCTGTGTGACATTAATGATATCATCTGACAATTTTCACATTCAAAGGAACTTTGGGTTGGGCACAAAAATGCATCTCTTCAGTCTGTTGGCCAGGAAACGACTTCCCGCTTTCTTGACTAGACGAGGGAGTGCTCCCGACATAGCATCGGTTTGCTGAAACATCTCAGTCGTCATCGCATCAATCCCTGGACTCTTCTCCCACCAGGGGCCTCAGCACATTGTGGACTTCTTCCTTCAGGAGACACTGTCTCCCGAAATGCTTCGCCATCAGGCAGTTCTGTGTGCTTCGGTGGCCCTGGGTATTCATTCCCTCACCTTTTAATGTTTTCTGAGTCGTTCAGAGGCTCCTTGGTTTTGGGTTTTGTTTTAAGTTAGAGACTGGGGGCTAGAAGGTGCCCCGATGGCTCAGAGGTTAAGGTGCTCAGCTACGAAGAGAAAAGTGGGTGGCTTGACTCGACCAGCCATCCTCCAGGAGAGCGATGTGAGTGCCTGTGCTTGTCAACTCCAAAAACCCAGCCCCACTGTCATGGATCGGGTCAGTTCCTACAGGTTCTGTGTGAGTCGGCATCAACTACCGTGCTTGCTGTTTGTCTGTTTTAAGCACTTTATAATGTTACTCTACTTTTCCCTGTCCCCTTTACGTAATTTCTGCAAAGATCCACAAGGCACATAGACTAGTTTAAGGCTCAGTTTCCTCATCGACCCGTAGTTGCGATGTAGCCATTGGTTAAAGACTCGGGAATTCTCAGCTCAAAGTCTGACCCTGCCCCTGCAATGACCTCAGATTGCTCCAGAAGTTTCTAAATGTGTACTTCCAGGGTCCCTATTCATTTTCCCGGGACAGTTGAAGGACCCCACTGGGACTGGATCAGCCCTGGACTTCTGTCTTAGTGCCATCTCCAGAGGGGCCCTCTGGGAGCAGCTTAACTAGGAAACCCCTCCCCCTGCCTTTGATACTCCCCAGCACACTATCATTTGTCGTCAGATATCAGGTGGACTGGTTGTGGCGGCATCAGCTCTCACTCCTGGTGGCCCCAGGGGAGAGCGCTGCTCCGCCGGGGTCTCCTGGCCAGTTTTTCCTGAAGGAGAAAAACTTCTTCCAAGGGGACTGGAGAAGAATATGAACTCTCACCATTTGCCGAGCGCAGTAACAGGGATGGGATGGAGATGAGAACCTCCCAGTTCTAGCCTGGGGCAGGATGTCAGTTCCCAGGGAATAGTCTCTGGTTGTTAGTACCATCAAGTCAGGTGTCTCTTGAGCTAGTCCCTTGCTTAGCTGTCAGGTGCTTTGTCCCCAACCCACCCTCAGGTGCCCCTCTTTTCCCGTTGAAGATTTTCAGGCAGCCAGTGTGAGATTGAGGAAGGGGGGAGAGAATAAGCAGCTGCTTGGCATGCTCAGAAACCTGAACACCATGAATCTCCACACTCTGATTGTGGGGGCAGCCTGGATGTCAACGTCATCCAGACACAAGGTGACCTTCGCTGATGCACCCTGAAGGGCCTCGGATCCGTAAACACCCCATGTGGTGTGTGCCCATCCCTAGGCAATGTGAGAGAGATGGAAGCGATGCCCCTGGGAGCAGGGCCTCTGTCCCAGGAGGCAGGGCAGCAGAGGGACTGTTGCTCAGAAAGCTGTGTGTGCAGAGGTTGATGTCGTCCACCTTGCACCACAAGCCCTCCTGGAGGTCAAGAAGAACCCAGCCCTGCTTCCAGAAGTCAGCTGGGGCCTAGAGAGGAGTGACAGGGCCCTTTTCCCAGAGCAGGTCCTTGGATTTGGAATCCTAGTGTGGAAATGATAGCCCAGGGGCCCAGGAAGGAGCCTGCTTCTCAAGCCCTTTGTGGCTGCCCTTCATGGAGGAGGATATGCCTGGGGAACTCAGTTCCAGAGGGAGCCAGCTCACCTTCACCGCATCCCTCAGGAGGCCAGTAATCTGCCAGGTGAGCCCCACCCCTGGTCTAAGGTGGATTGTGAAACCTGGGGGAATCTTCCTCAGGGCCTAACTAACAGGGGGTACCTAGTGTTAGCCCTAGGGGACTCTGGGTGGTGCAAACAACAGTTAAGGTGCTCACTGGCTCACCAAACGGCAGGCAGTCACATCCAGGAAGAGGTTCGTTGGAAGAAAGGCCTGGTGATCTGCCTCCACCCAACCAGCCACTGACAAGAGGGGCCCAAGACTGAAGTGGAAGGTAGGTGCAGGACAGGTGGATATTTCAAGGGGATGGTTAGTTCTAGGGGGTTGGGGAGGTGGGATGCAGAGAGGGAGGGCGCATTTGGATTGGTCCAGTGGTGGGAAGTGCTGCTGCTGCTGCTGGCACTCTGACAGTGGTCCACAGAGGTCAGCTGACTCCTCCCCTGGGCTCAGTGGGCCATGCCTTCTAAAGGGAGGTCTGGTTGGGTTGTCTTTTCAGGGGCCCCCTAAGGAGGGACTTGGTCTTCAGCTCAGAGGGACTCGCCTTCCTGTGCATGCATAGCAGTGTCTTGCCCTTTAAATCCCTAGGCCGTCTGATGTCAGGTCAGGAGCACTGAGTTCAAGGCCACAGAACCAATTACAGCCTGTTCCTGAGGCTGTCACCCTCACAGGCCCAGGGTCTCTTGAAAAGCCTGTAGTTAGAGAGAAATACAGGAGGAGTGGACATCTTCTCTCTTACCCTTTGCTCTCAGACAGCCAGGGGACCAGCTGCTGCATTTTCTGTTCACTTTGAGTTTAAGCTCTCCCCACCCCATGTGTGCCTTTCCTCAATGACCCCCAGCACGCCCCTGTCCTAAGTGTGTGTGTGTGTTACTTGAGCACCGCATCATTAGTAGTATGTATTGCCTGTCAGGCTGCAGCTTGTAGTTAGCTGGTACTATTTTCAGATACAGATGCTGGTAAGAACGGCAATAATAACAAACCAAAACAAAAAAAGATAGAAAGAAAAGAAACATTCGGTGTGCATCAGAACCAACTTGACGGAGTGAGCAGAGCCCGCCCCAAACCTGGTACTGCCTGTATTTCTCAGAGGCAGGTTTGGCAAATGCCCCTTGCACATCACTGACATAGACATCAGATGCATGCAAATGCTTTCCTGCTGTGTCCATGTGGTGAGGAAGAGATGATGTCTCAATCTTATTATTGGTTTTTTTCCCCTCAATAGATATCAGGGCCTAGATAAAGTATGGAAATTGCAACTCATTACTGACCCCAAGGCATGGGAGCAATAGGCAAGGAAGAGACTCTGGCTTATTGCAAAAACTAAAATTTCCATTCTCTCAACCAATAGCCCTTGTCCACACGAGTTACATAAACGTCCAGCACAGGGAACCCCTGCTCCCTGGTCCTGCTGGCCTGACTCCAACAACAGCTTGCACTCAAGACCGCTGTGATCTACTTGGAGTTCACGGGCTGATTTTCAGTAGCCTTCCAGATCTTTCTTCCTATACTCCATCATAGTCAGGAAGTTCTGCTGAAATCCGGTGAGCATCGAAGCAAGGTATGAGCCTGCACTGACAGATATGGCGGGTCATCAGGGGTCAGACCTGGCTCTCCCACAGCAAACCAAACTGACTGCTGGTGTGTCCAGGCGATGCAGACTCACAGTGAGCCTGAAGGACAGGGCCACACCACCCCTGTGGTTTCCCAGCCTGCAGGTCTTTACGGGAATAGAAAGTCTTGTCTTTGTCCAGCAGAACAGCTGGTGGCTTTAAACAGCAGGTGGCTGTAGAAGCACCCCAGGTTGGACATGTCTGTCTGTCTGTCTGCCCCCTCGGAAGCATGAGGAGGGGAGGAGAAAGGGAGCCAAACTCCCACCTCTCCCCCCCACCCACTGCTGGAGGACACCCTGGCACGTGGAGAGTCCCCAAGGAGCCTGAATTGTTGCTTTCTCCCCATTCCTAAATAACCCCCCCCCATTTTATAACTAGCTGTAACTCCTTCTGTTTGTGTTTTCTTCAGAGTTAAGAGCACCACTCCCCACCCTCCACCCCAACTCTGAGCGAAAGGGTTTCCCAGGCAGCCATGCTAATGGAGGGCCAGGTGCAAGCGTGGGAAGATGGATGCTTGCAGTGTAGGACCGCGCATCTCCACGAGCAGCTGATGATGACACTGGGGAATGAAAGCCTCCACAATGAGAGGTGTCTTTATCTAGCCTTAGAGAAAACGTGGGGGGGGGGGGGCGAGGGGCGGGGAGTGATGTATCCAGCTTCTCTGTGTAGTTGGGGCTGACCCAGCCCAGCCAGGCAGGCTGCTTTCCTAAGGAGACACAAAGCTCCCCAGCATGAGACGGGCATCATGGGAGCTCAGTGAAATGTCACTTGTCCTTCATGGCACTCACAGCCCCGATGGTCTGGAGCCCCCAATCGCAGACACTCTGTCTTTTCCGTCCCTTCCAACCTCGGGACCATCTTCCAGCATTCTCACCAACAGGGGAGAGTCTCAGGTCCCCTGGGTTTCCCTTCACTAATTCTCAGTAGTCGTTTGCTCCCCTGGCCTCTCTCCTAGCCCATCTCAGGAAGTTCTGCCCATGCCATAGCTTCCAGCATCATGGTATCGTGTGTCCCACCGTGGGGTGAGATGCTAACAGACCCCTCACTGTTGGGGTTCAGTTCTGTTCCACACAGTGCAGGCATCTTCTAATCCTCGTGGCAACCCATGATGTTTCCCGGATGAGGACGCTAAGGCCCAGAGAAGTCACATAAACTGCGTCCTCAAGGTGGAGCAGCAGGGACTTGGAAATAAGCTGGACCCAGGTGCACCCAGTGCTGCGCAGCCTGCAGCCTCTGCACCCTGCAGATGTCCTCCTGCTCGCCAGAGGACGTTTGCCTCAGGGTGAATGCACTGGTTTGAACGGTCCTCCAAGCCAAGTGAGAAGAAAGCTGCTAACTACAAAACCCACAGAGAAGAAACAGCACACCTGCCTGTGTGGTCGATAGTGTTGATAGGATCAGGTATCAGGCATCAAAGACCCAGAACAAAAAATCCTATCGATGTGAATGAGGGGAGTGCGGACTGGAGACCCAAAGCCAATCGGTAGATAAAGGAACATCCCCTTACAGAAAGGTCACAAGAAAGAGATGAGTCGGTCAGGGTACAGGACAGCACTGATGAAACACACAACTTCCCTCTAGTTCTTTAATGCCTCCCCACCCACACACACACTATCATATCCTATTTCAACTTTATAAATCCCACTAGACCAGAGCATGTACACAGATACAGATAAGAGTTGGAAACACTGGGAATTCAGGACAGATAAACCCCTCGCACCAATATTGAGAGTAGCCGTCCTAGGAGGGGAAGGTGAGGGAGAAAAGGGAAGCCTATCACAATGATCAACATATAACATGAAAAAATAATAATAATTTATAAATTATCAAGGGTTCCTGAGGGTGGGGGAGGGAGGGAAAAAAACCAGGAACTGATATCAAGGGCTCAAGTAGAAAGAAAGTGTTTTGAACATGATGGTGGCAACAAATGTACAAATGCGCTTGACACACTAGATATATGTATGCATTGTGATAAGGGCTGTACAAGCTCGCAGTAAGATGATTTTAAAAAAGAAAGAAAAGAAACAAGCTGATAACACCGGAGTATGTGCACAGGTACAGATAAGCGATAAGAGCTCACAAAACACAGAATCCAGGAACAGAAATGGGAGTAGATACCCAGCAGGTAGGGAGAAGGTGAAGAGAGGAGGAGAAGGGAATGAACAACAGAAACCGTGGGGGAAAGGAGACTGGATGGTATAGAAGATATGAAAATAAAAGTTCAAAATTTATCAAGGAGTCACAAAGGGGAGAGGGGAGCGGGAGGGATAAAAGAGTGATACCAAGGGCTCAATAGAAAGTGAATGTGTAGAAAATGATGATGGCAACATGTGTACAAATGTGCTTGATACAATTGATGTATGGATTGTTATAAGAGCTGTAAGAGCCTCTAATGAAATCTTTTCTTTTTTTTTGGTGGGGGGCATCATTGCCTCTGGTGGTCATGGGTGCTACCCAATGCTGAGAGCCGCCGCTGGATTTGAACCACTAAGCCCACGGGCCACAGTCCCACACTCAACCACTTACACCACCGGGGCTCAGTCCCTCTTTTCTTTTAAAGAACAGGGTAGCTCTTGAGTCACATGAATGAGCTCTCTCTTTTTTTTTTCTCTCACATCAACTGCCCTGATGGGGCCTTGCTCCTGGAGAGCTGCTGCTGGATTTGAACCACCAACCCTGTGGGCCGCAGTCCCCAACACAACCGCTGTGCCACCAGGGCTCAGCTGAAATGACCTTTTCATTTAAAAAAAAAAAAAACACCACAAGTTTGCATATACTTGCTGGGCCTCTGCCAGCCTCTTGGGATGCTTTGTGGGCCTGGCGCACAGCCCTGGTCAGGCTCGGATCCTGCAGTGGGCTGGGAGCGCTGGCAGAGTCCCCCTGCTCTGTGCAACTCTGCGCCCTCTCTGAGGTGGTCGTGGCTGAGCCGAGGGAGTCCTGAGGGAGGCAGGGACATGTCCTGTGGCCATCACTCTCAGGCATTCCAAGTGGTTTCCATCCAGGAAGACAGCCAGGAACCCCGCTGGCCTCTCCTCCCCTGCTCCAGGACTCTCAGAGGTTTTTTTGCGAGGAGAAGGAAGTTCCCATCCCACCATCCCTTAGGGGTCTCCCTCGACACCATTCAGTGTTGCTGCTGACACTTGTTTAATATAAAGTTTGATTGTTATGGCTCGTGAGAGGATATCCAGCCAAAAGAGACCCCGTTTCTGTCGTGTCTGCATGAACACTCAGTGGCACTGGGCATGTTCATCAAGCTCTAAGCTCTTCTCACCGTCCCTTCTCCTCCTTTCCACGTTTCCCCACTCCTGTTATCTTAGCCAGAAGCCCCGGTTGGCTTAGTAGTTAGTTACCTGTTGGACTGCTAACAGCAAGGTCAGCACTTTGAAACCACTCGCCGCTCCCAGGGAGAAAAACAAGCCTTTCTACCCCCAGGAAGCGTCAGTCTCATCGGATCCCTGTGAGCCGGCATTGAATCACCGCCCCTCCGTGCCCCTTCCAGTCTTCAGAGTTCCCATCGTCAGTTCTGTAGGGGAGCTTTTCTCTGCCTCCTCCTGCCTCGCCTTCCCGTGTTTTTCCTACTGCCCGTGTACCTGTCCGAGGCTAGCAGAGAGCCCTATGGAGGCAGCCCTGGGAGAGGACTGCCAAGGCCTGCAGGTTCTTGCGCCATCTCCGTGGGCGGGCCGGGAGGTACTGCGAGCATTGCAGGGGCCTCCGCCTCCAGGTTTGGCTCTGTTCAGTGTCTCCTGTGGTCTGCTCGGCAGAGGGCTGGTTCCTGTGGGGTGCGGGTCTCAGCGGTGGAGTGCCGCTGGCTTGCCCAGGAGGGAGAAGGAAAGCAGAGTACTTCCTTCACTCTATTCAGCAGTATCTGAGCTCCCTGGGCCTGCGGCTCCTGCTGCTCCAACTTCTACTGGGCACTCCAACAATGAGACAAGCCTGGGGGTGGGCCAGGGGCTGACCTTCTGATGCTGCCTCCAGGTGCCTCCGGACCCTTGTTGGAGTCTACGTTTCCTATCCTAGCCCCCTCTCAGAGCACCTGTTCAGTTTGCCTGCCCTTGGCGGATCTGCTTGACCCTAGGTCAGGCCTTGCATCAAACCCTCAGAACCTGCCTTCAGACTCCCCATTGACCAGTGAGGGCACTAGCAGAGAATAGGTGTTGCCACTCAGGGGATGAGCTAGGCCAGAATGCCACCCGAGGTCTGCCTGGACACACCTGAACCTCTCCTTGTTGCTCCTGCTGCTTCTGAAAGCTGAAGCTCTCAGGATTTCTGCTTCCTCCTCTCTCGAGAACGTGCCTCCCTGCAAGGCTGCTGTGGGCATGAGGTGTGTGTCTCTAACTCAGCCAGTCTTGGGCCAGCTCCTTCCTCGTGTCCAGTCTGCTGGACACACATGGCTGCCACAGGACTGCCAGCCTCTCTGCGGTCTTTTGGCGACAGGTTTAGGGTTGGCCAGACACCAGGACTCACTCGTGTCTGTGTGAGCCAATTCAGGGCAATGCCATGATAAAATGAGGAGAGGAGGGACAGTGAGGGAAGATATTCTCTTAGTGGTTTTCACAGCATAGATTTGAAGCTGGTCTTGTCGCATCTGTGACTTGATTCTCTCTTGAAGAGTGTCAACCTGTTTCTCTGAGTCCTTCTAGAAAGAGGGTTCTTTGTGGTCCTGTGACTTTTATTCTATGCCTTGGGATTCATTCCAACTCCTAAGGGTTCTGTACAGCAGAATGCAGCATTGTCCAGTTCTTCCTGCATCCTCATCACCATTCTTCTGTGCAAGCCCATGGTCAGTGCATGTCTTTGAGGATCTTCCTGTATGGTACTGGCCTTCTTCTGAACAAGTAGCACCCTTTTTCTGAGGACTGACCTCTCATGATAACATGTTCAAAGTAGAGGATAGTCATCTTGCCATCCTTGTTTCGAAGGTATATGCTAGTGGAACTTCTTCCAAGATATATCTGATCAATCTCCTGTCATTCCACAGTACTGCCAATCATCTCCATAGTTCAAGGCACCCTAGTTCAAGGGTATAGATTTTTCTGCAGTATTTTTTACTTGGTTTTTTAGGCATCACTGCCCTCTGGTGGTGGAAGTAGGAGGCCCAGCCTTTGCTTCTGTGGAGCCGCTGCTGGAATTGAACCTCCATCCCAGTGGGCCACGGTCCCACGCACAACCACTACATCACCAGGGCTCAGCCTATACCTATACTCTTAAAGTGGGTCAGAGGTATTGGAATTTTTGTTTTTTGGGCATCACTGCCCTCTGGTGGTCGTGGGAGCTACCCAGCAGTGCTCCTGAGAGCAGCCAAGTCTCCAATGAGACGGCCAAGGCCACTGGTCACAGTCCTGCACTCAACCACTTACGCCACTGAGGCTCAGCCCTATTCTTTACTCTTTCATTGTCCAACTTTTGCATGCACTTGAGACCATTGACAATACCGCAGCTTGGACCCCTTAGTCTTCAAAGAGACATCTGTGGTCTTCCACGCTTTAAAGAGGTCTTGTATAGCCGATGTGTGCCAAGCCAGTGTATTTATTGTGGACCCAATGAAAATGCAGTCATTGACACCTTGAATCTTTCTCCACTTATCATCATGTTTGTTGGTCTAGTTTTGAGGATTTTTGTTGTCTTTCCATTGAATTACAGACCACACTAACGGCTGCCTTCTGTGAGTCTCATCAGTAAGTGCTTGAAGTCCCCCTCACTCTGAGCTAACAAAGTTGTGTCATCTCCATATCTGTTCATGAGTTCTTAATCTTTGGGGAGGTTGTTAACAAGCCCTCCTTTGACCCTGATGCCACATGTCTCTTCAAATAGTTCAGTTTGTCTTACTACTTGCTCTGCATACAAATTGAGTAAATGTGATGCACACCTTTCCTGATTTTAAACCATGTCGTATTAGTCCCGTATCCTGTTCGCACAGCTGCTTCTTAGCCAATGTACAGGCTCTGTGGGAGGACAATGAAGTGTTTGAGAATTCCCATTCTTGGCAATGTTATCTACAGTTTGTTACTGTCCACACAATTGATACCTATGCGTGATCAATAAAATAACACAAGCAAACATGTTTCTGGTATTCTCTGCATTTAGCCAAGATTCATCTGATACCAGCAAAGATACCCCTGGTTGTGCGTCTTCTTCAGAATCTGACTTGAGTACCTGGCACCTCTGTGTCGATGTACTGCTACGACCATTTTCTTCAGCAAAATGTTATTTCCATATGGTACTCTGCTGTAATTTCCACACTCTGTTGGGTCACTTTTCTTTGAAATCGGCACAAATATGAGTCTCTTCCCTATAGATTGACCAGGTAGCTGCCTTCCAAGTTTCTTGGCATAAATAATTGAGTGCCTACAGCCTTGCATCAGCTGGTTGGAATGTTTTCATTGGCATTCGGTCAATTCCTGGAGGTTTGGTTTTCAGGCTCTCAAGAAGCTTAGATCTCTTCTTTCCATGCTTCGAGTACCTCTTGAAATGGTTGAACATCATCAGCTTTTATGGTACGCTGCGGCTCTTGTCCCCCTCCCCCCAAACCCCCCCTGTCTTCTTTTTTTTTTTCCCACTTCACTGCCCTGGTGGAAGTAGGAAGCCCAGCCTTGCTCCTGGAGAGCTGCTCCTGGATTTGAACTGTCAACACTGTGGGCTGCAGTCCCGCACACAACCACTGCGCCCCAGGGCTCAGTGCTCCTCTGTCTTCTTTTGATGCTTTCTACCTCCTCTAAGATTTGCCCATTGACATCTTCCCTGTATTTTCAACACAAGGCCCGGAGTTTTCCTTTAGTTCTTCCTGTTTGAGCTGTACTGAGCGTGTTCTTCCCTTTGGGTTTCTAACACCACGTCTTTGCACATTTCATTAAAATACTTAACTTTGCGTTCTTGAGCTTCCCTTTGAAATTTCCTGTCTCTCTTCAGCCTCTCTTTAGCATCTTGATATTTGACAGCACGTTTCGGAGTCTCTTCTGACATCCACTTTGATCTTTTCTTTCTTACTTTCTTCTCATTGACCTTTTTCTTTCTTCGTGTATGATGTTCATGATGTCCTCCCACAGCTCCCCAGGGCCTCCAGCTAGAGTGTTCTATGCCCTCAGTCTGTTTCTAAATCCAGGTGGGATCGACCAAGGCCATATTCCGGCTCTCTTGTTTAGTTCCTTGAGCGACGACTTGATGTTAGTTGCCTCTGCGTAACTGCAGATGCCGCTGTCTACCCCTGGCCTCCTCTGGCTGCTGCTAGTGCATTTCTCCAGGCTCTGCCTCCACCGCTGTCATTTCTTTACTAGCCGCCATGGTTGGCACTTCATTTCAGTAGTAGGGACATTCACTGGACTTCTGTCCAGACACACAGAGATCATCTATCAGGGGGGTGATCAGTCCTCTGATATACTCACAGCAAGGGTTCAACAGGCAGTTGTATAGCGATAATTATTATTTATTATAACACCAATATAGAGATTATGTGAGAGAGAGAGAGAGAGAGAGAGAGAGAGAGAGAGAGAAAAGAGCATTAGAAGTTACATATATATCCTGTTATGGTACATGCTCACCTCCACCCCGCTAGATGGTCCACGTGGAGAGGGAGAAGGAGAGCGGCAGCCTGGAGAGAGGCAGGCTGGTACAAAGCAGGCTCGAGAGAGGCAGGCTTTCTTTTCTCTCCTATGTCCCATCCCTATATACCCTCTAGAGCCAAACCAGGCCCCTAATTACAGGCAAGGACATACGTCACAGGAGAGAGCTGTCTTAAGGGCTATATGGTGATAAGGGGAGTGGTCTTAGGGATGTCGATGTGACTATGTGAAGAGGCCAGACCTTAGCCTGCGAAGGTAGATAGACATTTCTATCAGGCTAAGGGCTATTGACAATGGCTCTTGAATCCCGCCCACAGACTTCGAGGGAAGCAAGCGAGCCATCATCCTAACAACAGAGGAGTTAGCTGGAAGTTAGACAACACAAAGGCCTTAAGTAACTGGGACTTCCATAACAAATGCTGGAAAATAGTCTGATAATCTTTGGGGGGAAATAATCTTTGGGGAAATAGTCTGATAATCTTTGTGGGGAAGTTCTGTCTTCATCCAACAATCATCCTATCACAGGCAGCATGGTACCTCAAGGATGATTTTTTAAATGTCCTTTGCGATGATGAAATGTGACGCCTCCCTTACCCTGTTCATTCCCAACGCGTTCAACCGCCTGATCATCCAACGCCCCGTGGGCAGTACCAAGCCACTTAAGCTCACGTGCGCCTAAGATTTTGATCTTCATGCATTCCATTGCATTTTTCACTTCTTCTGCTATCTCTGGATTCCTGCTGGTGCACACCAGAGTCTGGTTATAAAGGGATGTTACCGGCTGTTTCTCCTCATTCTGCATTGTGCCCCGTCAGCTTTATTCCATCTACACCATCCAGGATGTGCTTTGCGGAAGCA
>PVJH01041854.1:0-14701 GCA_004026705.1 Nesogale talazaci | reverse complement strand
AGTTAAGAGACTTTTAAAGAGAATTGTATATACATCATCACAATCAGTTCTAGTGCTTCCTTCCACCTCCCGCATTCATTTCTCCTCCTGCTCCCTAATTTCCCTCTCACCCCTCACCCCTTTCCTTTTTAACCACTGCATCAGTAATTGTCTCTATCCATCCACTCCTGTGCTTAATAAACTAGGACACTAACATGAACCATACACAACAAAGCAGAACAGAAATAATAATAATAATAATAATAATAATAATAATTTAGAGATAAAAATAAAGAGTAAGAAAGACCACCAAAAATATTTTTAAAGTATATGGTGCTAGAAAAGAATATTGAAAATAGCATTGTCTGCTAAAAGAACAAACAAATATGTCTCAAAAGATGTACAGCCAGAATGCTCCTTACAGACCAGTATGGCAAGACTTCATCTTACATGTTTTGTACATTTTATCATGCTTGGTAAAATGGAGGACAGCAAAAAAGAGGAAGGGAAATTGTTGAGGTCCTTCCTCTTTGGAAACCTTTTGTTGTTGTTTGTTTGTTTGTTTGTAACCAATGTCTTAAATGTGACTGAGACCTCTTCTTTCAGTACCACTGTCTTCTTTTTAATTTTTATTTAATTTTAAGTCTTATTGGCATTTATATATAATTTACATATAATGATAGTTTAAAATATTGAAAAGAATTGTGCAACCATCGCTGCAATGATTTGAGAACATCTTCTTCTTTCTTATACTGTTATTAGCTCTTCATCTCCCCCAGACCCCTTCTCCATCACCAAGAACCTATTAATCCAGTTGCTGTCTCTATACATACAACAGCAAAAATCAAACAAACAAATTAGAATGAAAACCCAATAAAAATACCAAAAAAGCCAAGGGCTGAGCCCCGGTGGCTTAGTGGTTGTGTGTGGGACTGCGGCCCACAGGGTTGGCGGTTCAATTCAGCAGTTCTCCAGAAGCAAGGCTGGGCCGCTTCCTCCCACCAGGGGGCAGTGATGCCCACAAAAAAACACCAAAAAAGCCCTAGAAAAACTTTGATTCTTGACAATATACTGCCTGCCCAAATGGTCGCATGTCAATTGCTTTTTCTTGATACAGCAATGCTCTGTATTCTTTCCACCGTCTTTTGGTTCTCCTTTTATCATGATATTTTGCACAAAACATCTTTCAGTATTGCTACTCGAGTCTTGAACTTTTTCTTCAGTTCTTTCAGCTTAAGAAAATGTTTTCTTAAAGCAGGTCTTTGCACGTTTCATTATAATACATTAATGTCTAATCTCAAACCACTCTGAAATTCTCTGTTCTTTTACTTCATTCATTTTAGCTTAATTTTGCTACTGCTATGAATTGGCTGACCCCTGTGAAAGTATCATTTGATTCCCAAAGGGGTCGTGACCCACAGGTTGAGAACCAGTGTTCTAGAGAAAGTTTCAGGATCCTTGTTGACATTAAATCCAAAATTAATATTTTTCTTTCTTTCTTATCTTTTAAATGACCATTTCCTTTCTTTATGTCATTGAGTATATCCCACAACTCTTCTAATCTTTAATCACTTGTGTTCAGTGCATGCAATTTATTTGTGAGATGGTCTCTAAATTTATGTAGGCTATGCCCAAAGTTATATTTGTGTTTTCTTGGACTTTTAATGTTTTGGTATGCTTCATCTAGAACTTTGATATGCTCAATTGATGGTTTCCTGAAGTTGGCCTGAGTCTTTTTTGTACTAATGATATTGAGCTTCTTCAGTGTTCTTTTCTACATATATAGTCAGTTAAATTCCTGTACATTATATCTGATGAGGTCCATGTATGTAGTTGCTGTCTATCTTGCTGAAAATATTTTCAATGATAAATAGTTGGTCTCGCAAATTTATTTTATGTGCTTTTCAGGCCAATTTCTATTACCAAGACTATATTCCCCAACTACTCTTCCTTCTTGTTTACTTCTAAAGTGTGCATCATAATCACCAGTAATTATCAATACATCTTATTGCATGACTATAACTTCAGAATGCAGAAATTGGTGGAAATATTTGGGCTTTGTTGATTAGTCTGTAAATTTGAATAACAGTAATACGAATTGGTCTCCTTTGTAGGCATATGAATATTATTATCTTATTACCAACAACTTTGTACTTCAAAGTGGATCTTGGAGTGTTCTTTTTTAAGTCATTGTGATAGCACCACTCTTCCAACTTGTCATCCCCAATATCTTAGAACAGGTATTTGCAGTTCAGAACTGTCCTCATTAGTCTAGTTCAGCTCTCTAGGGGCTTTTTCTCTATCTTTCCTTCCATTTGGACCACCTCTAATTTAACCAAGTTCATATTTCATACATTCCATACTTTTATTAATGCATAGTTGAAGTCTTGTATTCTTATTTTCAGTGACACCACTTTAATGCACAAAGATCCCAAAAGTCTCACTCCTATCCTGTCCGGTTGATTTTATTTTGCGGAGGCAACTCTTTTCCAGAGACGTTTTGAGTAGCTTTCCACCTGCCAAGTTCATCTTGAATTCTATAAGTCATGTCCTAGCGCTCTTCATAAGGTGTTCACTGATCTCACTTTTCACATTTTTTTCTTTCTTTCCCCCTCCACCAGACCCCCTCTGATCTCACTTTTTTATCACTAGATTGCAACCCCATTCTTCCTTGTCTGTCTGTCACCACGAATGCCTGACTAATATTTAAAATAGTGATCATTATGCTTCCAGCATCACAATAACCTGCAATCATCAGCGTAAAGCAAATTGACTAAGCAGTGGTGGCTATTTAACATAATAAGTACAAAATAGTTAAAGCAACTATTTGAAGATAACACCAAGTCTAAAGTACTCTACAGGTATGCTGATCCAACAAATTTTCTCCTTTGAAATGCATACTTGAATTTTGAAATGTTACATAAAATATCTGGAATAATTTAGGTAACTTTAAATTTGACGTAACGTTGAGTTTATGTGCCTGATTCCAGCCATGGTATTACCAATTGTCTCATATGCATGTGAAAGTTGAACATTGAAGGAAGAGCAAAAAATAATTGATACATTTGAATTATGAGAAATGGGAAAGAATGGAAGGCCTTACCTGCTTTTATTCAATTCGGGCACTAGAGGGCCTCTAAAGTCAACAAATTTAGTTTGCTTTAAAATTTAACAACTTTCACATTTCACATGTAAAAATGTCTTTTCATTATTAGCAATTATTCAAATATACAAAAATGGATAGTCTAATAATAGACAAAGGGAAATAATGCATAAATGTCTGTGTACATCCTTGTGTAGCTTAAGAAGAAGAATTTTACTAGTATCTTCTATCAACCTTCCACTCAAGAGTTTGGGTCACCCTTTCTCCATTCCAGGAGAAATCTCTATCAGACTTTGAGCTTATTATTCACTTGCTTTATAATTTCAAAGCACAAATATGAATGTCTAAACAATATGTTATGTAACTTTCACAGTCCTACATAGAACTATAAAAGTACAAGTAATGTCATCTGAATAGAGTTAAAAAAAAATAGAACACATGACATACTGATGTAGTGCTCAAGAAATAAACCATTATGCACTTTTTTAAGTAAACATGACTCAGCATTATTTTCTCATTGCAAACTTTCTTTAAAAGAAATATTGTAATGTGATTATTACTAAAATCTCCTTCATGATTTATGTTACTTAGTCATGGGGGTCAAGCCTGGCCATTTCTTGAATGGAAAGAATATTTCAGACACATGTGGGTTGAGGTCATTGACTGCTGAGTTGAAATGTTTCCTTTTGCTGAGATCGCCAACTTTCCTATCAGGTGGCCAGCTTCCTGAATTAATTAATTTCACTTTTCTGTTCACCAGCTCATCTGATGTCTAATAGCTTTTATTTTGATGGCTATTGTTATATTTAAAAATTAGTTTGACATTTTATTATTGAATAAAAATATCATCGAAAAAATTGCAGAACATTCTACAACAATATAGGGCAATCATATTTCATACTCAAAAATATACTACTATTAAACCTATATTGTTAAATTAAGATTTAACATTATTTCAGTCTACCAAATGCAATTTTTAGACTTGTTTTGTGCACTCATGTAGATATATAATAGATTGTTATACAAACTGTATATAAAATGTTACCCCGCAGTGTCACAGCATTGATGGTGTACTAGTTTACGTGCTGCAATGCTAACTGCACCCACCAATTGCACCTCAGGAGGGAGAGCAGACACTCGGCTCCCATAAAGATTTATAAAAGCCCTGCCTAGGGTCACTATGACTCAGAATTGGCTCCATCGTGATGGATTTCTTTCTTTGTTTTGTTTTTTATTCAAACATAGTCATCAGACATGTTATTTTGAACTCATAAGAACTTTTTTTTTGGCAGGGGGGGGCATCACTGCTCTCTGGTGGTGGGAGTAGGAGGCCCAGCCCCACTGCTGGAATTGAACCTCCGTCCCAGTGGGCCGCAGTCCCGCGCACAACCACTAAGCCATCGGGGCTCAGCCCAAGAACTTCTTTTATTTCTATAGATATACTATCATTACCAGTCCCTAGTTCACAAAGACTATAGGATTGTCAGTCAAAAACATCACTGGAAAATCATAAAAAGGACTATTAAACAAAATGATCAAAATGTGAAGCTATTGTTTCTCAGCACATTCTCTATTTAAATCTCTACTTTTCTGAGATCACTGCTTCCCTCTTGAACCCTTTCCTGAAGAGTTCCGTACTCTTGGATTTACACCATGTCAAAATGGCAGTACTGACATCCTGGAGGGGTTTAAATCTTGTTCCTTAAAAAAATTTTTTTTCATTTGGGCACAAAAAGAAGGGCAAAGCAAGATGCTATTGGAAGGATGCGTGAGGTGAGGTCTCCTTGTGAAATTCTTGCCCAGCAGTTCTGGCAGTCCTTGCTGCTCCCAAGGAATGAACAAGCACACAGTCATGCTGAGGGAAAAAAAAAAACCCTGGCACAATTTCCCAAACCTCTGTCACCATACAGTTTTCAGTTGTCTTAAAGCATCTTCACAATAAACCCTTGCGATTTTCTTGTGTCCTTTGAGAAAAATCTATCAAGATTATACCTTTAGAATTTTAAAACACAGCTACCATAGCTTATATAAGCCAAGTCCTTACTAAATTTTTCCCCTTATACTATATACAATTCAAAAATAAACAATCTCAAGCTCTGGTGGCATATTAAGTTTGCAGTTGGTCTGTGAGATCAGCAGTTTAAAACTACCAGTTGCTGTGTGAGAAAATGAGTTTGCTCATTAAGTTCTTCTATTCTGTTAAGCATGGCCAATTTTGAAATGCTTATTTAGAATTAAAGAAATAAGAATATTTGATGCACTTTCCATTGGAGTTTCTGCTTTCTAAATTGAGACTAATTTAGGAACTACATTAACTCACATTTTCTATTAGGTTCAATAGAAATATCAAAGCTCAGGAAGGAACAATGTTTTCCGTCCTTCAACAAATGTGTGCTGAGTATTTAGTGTATTGTACTAAATTGTATTCTGGAATATATTAAGAGTAATTTAATGAACTATAAAAAGTTCATTTAAGGGTCATCTTTAATTGTCAAATCTGATTCTTTTAAAAATCCTCCTTTTTGTTTTTTTTTTTGGGGGGGGGCATCACTGCCCTCTGGTGGTGAGAGTAGGAGGCCCAGCCTTGCTCCTGTGGAACCGCTGTTGGAATTGAACCTCTGTCCCAGTGGGCCGTAGTCCCACGCACAACCACTACGCCACCGGGGCTCAGCCCTTAAAATCCTCTTTTATACAGTAGTTATTTCCTTTACTAGAGATTAATGAACAAGATCCAGCAATTCGTTTTTATTCAGTCCTTATTTTATAGATCCATGTAGTTTCAAATGCTTACCATTCATCAATCATCATCCATATAAGAAACTGGCGGTCATGTATTCGAGAGGTCAATCTCATGATTGAGATGTAGGGGTAGAGTCTAGCCTGTTAATCTGGAGATAGCCATTGAGTAGCCAATGAGGCCTCTGTATGGGCATGGCTTTCTCCTGAGACTTCTGGGAAATCTTGCGATATTTCCCTCGTAGAGATGAGAGGCCATTTCCCAGTTGTTGGGAATCAGTCTCTGAGACAACGAACTATGAACAAGACAAGATGGCAGTGTCTAAGGAGCTGGAGGAGCCGGAGGAGAAGCCACACGGCCTTACCCTGATGGAACCAGACCTCTGAAGCTGGCAAAGCCATGTGGAGACCCCTGCCAGCACTGCGTTGCTTCTACCACCACTGGATGCTGTTGATGGACCCTGAGCTCTGGAAGGGAGGAACCATGGGGAGACACCTGCCAGCACCAGGACTCTGTACCCACTGACCTGTGATTTTGTGAGTTGGAAGGAGACTTTATAGACTGGTATCAGGCATATGAGCTAGTATCGGACTTATGACTTTAAACTGGACTGGGCTGGGATGCTTTCTCAATGTTCCATTCCTCTTGTATATAAATCTTTTCCTTATATCCATATATTTGTCTATGAGTTTGTTTCTCTAGTCTATCCAGACTAACAAAGACACACAATTATTAATTTATATGTAGTAATCAAGATATGAAAAATTAGAATTAAAACTTATAATCCTTGTCCTTTCTTTAAAAAAATGAAGGCATCTGCTGAAAGACCTTTCTCTTTGGTCATAGACTCTAGGGTGTGGAAAAATTGGGATCACATATAAAAATAGCTGGTCGAAATCTGGTGCTTCACCATAGAGGAACCCAAAGCTGAGAGCAGAATTGGCCCGGGAAGTGGAGATCATCAAAGCATAAGTTGGTGAAAAATCCTTCAAGTTCTCAGCCCATGTCTTTCTCAGACTCTGTTTTCTGCTTTTCCAAATGATAGTGGTTTGTTTCTATGCACTGTATTCTATATTGAAATCTTTTCATTTCAGTTTCTCACAGTATCATATATATTGTGTATATACATAATGGTTTCTGTAGGGAAGCCTTAGCTATTGAGTAATTTTCCACATGGTGCTACTGACTGAGTCTAGTCCAAGTGTGAGGTGGAATGTGAGAGGTGTCCTCCAGTTACTGTCCTTTGTAGCAACTTAAAAAAAAGAAACTTACCACAACCCAGGTTAAAGGATGATACTATGAATAGTAGTTCCTTACACTAACCCCACACTTCTGCCTTTGACAGTACTTTCACATCTACTACTCATTGGTGGGAGTAAGGTCCACTCCCACTTTATAGAAGAGGAATCTGAATTGATTTTAGGAGTGAGGGGAAAAAAAGAGGCTAAGAATGCATTTTCTTGCCTCCAGGACAAATATTGCCCTTCATTCACATGGAAATGCCATTTACCTTGGCAAGTAACCAGTTCTTGGGCTCTGTTTTCATTTTAAATATAAAGACATTCGTGTGTTGAGGAACCCTGGTGGTATAGTTGGTTATGCATGGATTGCTAACCACCAGACACTCAGTGGGAGAAAGACAAGAGTCCCTACTCTCATAAAGTGTTACAGCCTCAGAAGCCCACTGCGTTCTACCTTGTCCTGCAGGGTCATTATGAGTAAGAATCAACTCCATTACAGTGATTTTGGTTGGCCTAGTTTACATTACTTGTATGTCCTGTTTGGAATATAAGACCTAGCCTAAAGATACTAAGAATGGAGGGACAAACACACACACACACACACACACACACACACACACACACACACACATATATATATATACACACTATGCAGTAAAACCAGATCTTGCTCCTCTATAATCATGGAGGCAGAGATTTCTAGGGTCATAAAGATAGCACATACATTTTACATTTTGGGCTTACCTTTTCTATAAATTGTACCAAAACATCCCTTTAAGTTGTTTCATTTGTACCATTCCTTCAGATAATTACTTTGATGTTTCCAAAATAAACATTAAAATTTTTTTCGGAGCACATTTTTGTGCCACAACCTGATACTGCTTCAGAGAAACACCGTCCAAAGACGAAAAGGTCATTACAAAATAATTCTTGCCTTATTTACCTTTTTCATTCAGCACAGAAACAATCTAGTTTTAAGCTTCCAAGGAGCCATCCTATCCTTCCCTCTGAGTTCTCCGGAGCTTCTCCCTTATCCCTCTGTTCTTGAGCACCGCCCATCCCTCAAGTCAGGCCCCAATCCTTTCAGTCTCTTCTTCCTTCTGTTGCTTTTGTCCCTCTTTTGTCAGTTTGTTTTGCACACCACCCTGACTAGTGACAGTCCTTAATGAATCAATGTTAAAACTAGGCACTTTCCCTATATACAATCAATACTCCTTCCAACAACCTGGTTAAGATGTATGTTCTCTGCCTCTAACCATCCTACTATCTCTGTCTCAGTCTAAATTAATGGTGTTTGCCCCATGTGGGTAACCTTTAGAGATGCTTTTTTTTTTCAATTTATACAGTTTTTGGAAGCTTTAAAAAGTCAGGTCTACTGGACTTCCTCCTAGAACTAGATCTGAAATAGAGTACCTTTCAAGAATAAAGCAAAACAGCACACCTCTTGCTGAGCAGCAGAGTGGGACAGAGTGGAACTACCCCATCAGGCTTCCCAGGCTGTGTCTTTACAGAAGCAGACTTCCCCATCTTTCCCCTGCAGAGAAACTGGTAGGTTCAACCTGCCGAGTACTTAGTGTACAGGATCGAGAAAAGATTGAGCAGCTGTTAGTAAAAAAATTAAGATTGTGGAATTGACTTGTACCCCAAACAGGCACTCTGAATAAACACAGGAAGCTTCTGGTGAGGCTGAAAGCTGTGAATATATGAGCAGCGGGAGGACTTCCAATGCAAATGGCCCTTCCAACTTGATATCTTTGTCTCTGAAAACTAAAACTTCTGGTTCTTTGCAAAAACAACAGACTGCCAACCAACAGTCAGACTGCCTGAATTTGGATCCATTTCTACTACTCATGAACTTGGTTGTCTCTGGGCATTTTATTTATTATTTTATCTCAATCTCTTTCTCAGGTCCTTCAATTATAACACAAGCACTTTCATACGTGATTTTTGTGATAATAAAATATGTTGATGCATATAAGACATTAACAAGGGCTTCTGGAATATAGTGCCCAGTGTTAGTCATGTTTGCAGTACAGAATGATGCTCTTGGTGGCTAACCCAGAAGTACTTTGGAAGAAAAGACTGGCGATCTTAATTCCAAAAAGTCATTGAATTCCAAAAAATCATTCAAAACCCATGTGAAGCACAGTTCCAACCTGACACACCTGGAATCACATGTAGAATTCTCCATGGCTCCTATTATGTTTGCTTTGTTTTAAATGTACATTTATATACATATTTTATGTACATTTATTCTACATAAAACATGGTTTTCCCGCATGTTCTTTCTTTTTCATTTAGATTTTAATTAAAAAAATAGGTAGTCTGTAGGAAGCTATCATACTACGCTTCTTTGTTTTCTAAGATAACTGAATATATTTATCATACAAATAATAAATGTATGCTCTGGTAGCACAATTAAGTAATTGGCTGCTAACCAAAAGATGGCAAGTCAGATTCCACCTACATAGAGGAAAACTGTGAAAACCTTCTGGCCTAAAGATTATAGCCTAAAAAAAAAAATCCCATGGGGCAATTATAATCTGAGATATATATATACATATATATATACATATAATTGAAATTAACCTGAGAGTATGTAGCAACAATATATTTTATTTTGTTTATTGAGCAAAACCAGTTAAGGTAGGTGGAGTATAACCTCCCTTTGGGTAACATCTATCTAATATATGTCCATGAAATCATGAAGAGGGTCTTGCTTTGAAGGATTCCAGGAGACCTGCAGTTGTTGAGCTTGTGATGTGTAGCAGTCATTATTCACTTCCCTTGCCCTTTGATTGGCTATAGACTTCCAGTAATGGCATGAAGTGCAGTGTGTGAGCAATAGTGAGATAACATTTACTGTACCAACCTTGCAAATAAACACATGTGAAATGGCATGAAGTGCAGTATGTGAGCAATAGTGAGATAACGTTTACTGTACCAACCTTGCAAATAAACACATGTGGGGTTAATCGAAAGATAAATGGTTCATTGAGCCTCGCCTTTCTAGTACTCGGGTCTCTTGCTTGTTGATGATCAGAGTAGGTTTCAGTTGGCATGGCTCACTTCCTGTAAGACATCCATGAGGAGAAGTCACATGGACCTACCCCAATGCAGCCCTGGGTACAGGAGCAACTGTCAGAGAGGCCTATCAGCACTGAGATGCTTACATGTTCACTCATTTTTGGTTGTTTATCCCCCTGGAGGGGGGTGGTGCGGTTATGTGTAGATCATTGTGATCCACTCCCCCTTCCTCCTCTCCCTACCCTTCCCCCACCCTCCTGCTATCACTACTTCCATTCCTGTACCCGCATGCTTCAGTCTTGCCCACAATAAAAGGCAGTATGGTGATCACTATAGTAGGGGGTGAGGAAGTGTCAAGGAACCAGAGGACTATTGTGTGTTTTATCAGTGCTTTACTGCTTTCTGGTTGGCTCATCCCTTCCTGTGACCCTTCTGTGAGTGAAAATGTGGTATTTAACTGGGCCTCATGATTTGTCCCATAATGTGCCTGTCAGTTTGTATGTTGCTGTGATACTAGAAACTTATGATTGGTATTTCAAATGCCAGCAGAATCACCCAAAATAAACAGATCCCAGTGAAGCTTTCAGAATTAAAACAGATTATGAAAAAGGAATAAGGCATTCCTGAGGAATTAGCCACGTCACATCTTATAAGCAGAAAAATGTTGGCTTGTATTTTATTGATTATGCTAAGGCATTTACTTTGTGGGCTTCAACAAACTATGAATAGCCTTGAGAAGAAAGGGGATCCCAGAACACTACGCTGCTCTCCTGAGGAACTTAAGGAGAGACCAACAGGAGATGGTGCAAACAGAGCAGGGGCATGCTCCATGCTTTAAAATCAGGAAAAGTATGTGTCCGTATCGCATCTTCTCAACATGCTCATTCAATCTGCGTGGTGAACAAAGAATCAGAGAAGCTGGATGATTGGATGGAAAATGTGGCGTTAGTATCAGAGGCCTTATTGACAGCCTTAGGCACACAGTGACACAACCTTCCTTGCTGAAAGTGAGGAAAACTTGAAACACTTGCTGACTAAGATCAAAGATTGCAGCCTACAGTATGGATTACAACTCAACGTAAAGAAAACAAAAAAAATTTCCTCACAACTCACCAACAGGGAGCATCATGAGAAATGAAGACAAGATTGAAGTTATCAAGGATTTTATCTTGTTTGGATCCACAATCAAAGTTCATGGAAGCAAGAGTCTGGAGATTAAATGGTGCACCGCATTGGGTAAATGTGGTACAAAAGATCTCTTTAAGGTGTTGAAAAGCAAGGATATTATTTTGATAACTAAGATGTACCTGACCCTTGGCTGAGCCCCGGTGCCATAGTGGTTGCGTGCGAGACTGCAGCCCACTGGCTTCACGGTTCAAATCCAGCAGCAGCTCTCCAGGAGCAAGGCTGAGTCTCCCACTCCCACCAGAGGGCAGTGATGCCCCCCAAAAAACAAACAAAAGATGTACCTGACCCAAGCCATAGTATTTGCAATTGTCTTATATGCATATGAAAGTTAGACATTGAATAAAGACCACCAAAGAAGCATTATGCACTTGACTTGTGGTGCTGGCAGAAATGTTGAAAGCACTTTGGATGGCAAAAATAATTTTAAAAAAATCCATCTTGGAAGAGATGCAGTTGCAATGACCATTAGAGGCAAGGGTGGCTTACATATTTTAGACATAATGTCAGTCGAAACCATTCCCTAGAAAAGAACAGCATGCTGCAAAGTAGAGGGGCAGTGAAAAAGAGGGAAGGTCTCATCAAGATGCATTGACACAGTGACTGCACCCTAAGAAAAGCCGGATGGTGCTGGACCAAGCAACGTTCCCTTCAGTTGTACAATGTGTCACTGGGAGGCCTGGCTGCCTCAAGGGCATCTAACAGCAACAGCAACATACTTTGTACATAGAGTGTGCTCTTGATTCCCAAGATGAAGTATATGTCTTATGTTCTACTTACTTCTCTAACTAACTTAGAAACTTCTGGAAGTTAAGGCAACCATGTTTTGAGGATAAGCTTCACACGGAATGGAGTCTCACATAGGGCCTCTGCCTAAAGTTTAGATTGACTACGTCCTCTTATCAGCCAAAGGAAATGATCCATGTAAAGTAGATTATTCCATAAACTGTAGGATAGCAATATAATTCTTGCTGTATAAATCTCTGAACTAACCATATAAATATCTCTTTTGAATGTTTCTTTTCTTTTTTTTTTTTTTTTTATACTACCACCAGCTGACTGCCACAGAGAGTCAATTTCAGCTCCTAGTTACCCCCATAAGACTAAGGGAAATAGTCCCTGTGGGTTCCTTTAAGAGTGCAAAGCTTTCTCTCTCCCCTGCTTGTGAATGTGGCCCTTGCACCTCAGCATCCCATCTTAGCTCACTAGGTCACTAGGACGCCTTTTTAATAAGTTGTTTTTGTTTGTTTGTTTTTCTCTTTACACTAAACCTTCCCTGTGCTTTCTTCTTTTTCTTTTTTTTTAACCTTCATTCATAGGTCCAGAAAAAGAAAAGGGAAAGCAGAAAGTTAAGCAAAATTGAAGCTGTTGCTTTGCCATTGCTATTGTTGTGTGATGCCCTTGATTCTGTTCCAGCTCATAGCCTCCCTGCACCCCACAAAACGCGGCCACTGCCTGCTCTCGCGCAGTGCTCCCTATTGTAACTGTGCTAGCGCCCATTGCTGCAGCCAGCGGGTCAATCCCACTTGTTCACAGCCTTCCTCCTGTTGGCTTCCCCTCAGCTTTACCAAGCGCACGCCTTTTCCCAGGGACTGGCCTCTCCGCACAGCATGGGCAAAGTACTAAGTCTAAGTCTCATCATTCTTGCCTCTAAGAGGCAGTCTGGCCATACTTCTTCCAAGAAAATCCTTGTTGGGTTAATATCCAAATTTACCAGCTACTCCACTTGAGAAAGAAGCGGTAAAGATTTACCATTAATAAAAAAGATTTACTGAACTAATATCCTTCCTTAAGTATGTTTTCAATGTATGCAATTTTAGGAAATAACCCGAAATCCATAATACAGCATGTTGATAATGACACAAAACACATTTTATAAAAAAATAACGCAGTGGCAAATGTCAGAGTGCATATGTCAAGTGATATTGAAACCAACATGCTCAACTGTTAGATGTGGTTTCTAGGTCCAATGTTTCGTAAAGAACCAATCTCTTTCTTCATTATGAAAGTCACCTCTGCAGTGAATCTTAATATCAATTACATGCAAATAATAGAAAAAAGCATGAGCTTTAGACAAGGTTTTTCAATCGGCAGTAGAGCTTCAATCAATGTACCGCTGCATCCGGGTGGCCCATGCCTAACCTCTCCTGTTTAGATGGCCACATGACAGATCCTATCCATTAAAATACCTAGTCATTCCCCTTTCTGGTTGTCCTATTTAGGTGCTGGTTACCATGACTGCTTCACAAGTCATCGTTTTAATCTCTTCTATTTCCCCCCACTTTAACTCTTTGCTTTAGCACTGCCAACATTCCAGGATATACTGGCCAGGTTCATTTCACAGCCACCCACTCAGCAAATTCTAATATTCCACCAACAACCCCATCACCAGACTCAGAAGTGCATCGGTAAGTAACCTATTACTGAGTTTTCTCAGACACATTAGGGAAATATCCTACTTATTATTATTCTATTAAACAATAATTAAATACTAATGATAAATCTAAATTATTTTCAAATGGAGTACTTAGTCCAAAAGACAGGAGTTTCTTTTCCTACACAGAGTAATTTTTCCTACACAGAACAATTTTACTGAGTTGAAGTAAAATGTAAATCAATGTTAATATTGATCTGGCAGAACAAAACAATCAGATATTGAAGGCATCATAGATGAAGATCTTCTTTGCCTTTGGATTCACAAGTTTTTAAACCATTACCATTTGGCATTATTATCAAAAGATGTATGTTAGTTGGATGCAGAAGACATATTTACATGAAACACACAGTTTCAACTTAGGGATAATCAATCATCTTACCTTTTCTAAAAGGCAAGCTTCTGTTGAATGTCATATATTTTTAAGAGAAGTTTTTCAAATTTCAAAATAGAGATTAAATGAGGGCCTGATGAAGCTTCCTCTAGTTAAGCTCATGGTGTGGGGGGGGGGTGGATCAAATTTGAAACCACTTGGTCAAAGTCTTGACCTTATAAATGACAGTTTTAAAAAATGTAAATTCCGTCAAGCAGGTCTAGCTGTAGTCTTTGTCCAAATAAACAGACTGTCTAAGTAGGAAGGGGAGGGGAAGCAGTTCTCCCCTCCAAAGAATGTTTTTTCCCTTAGGTCATTTTATTTTGATAGTTCATTTATTCGTTCATTTCTCAAACATTTACTGAGTATCCTGTCTAGCCCAGCCACTATTGGAAGCACAGAGGATACAGTGCCTAACAAGTCAGAGGACATCCCACTCTCCCGACTTACCTTTCAGCCTGACAGACAGTGAAGAAGAAGTAGACACATAAGTGAAGGGAATAATTTTGGAGAGTCACATATTCTGAGTAAAAGCAAAGACAAAGTGTGTGTGGGGAAAGTGATAAAGTAACCAGTGCCCATCAAGGGTCATGCAACGGAGGTGATGAAGGCCAAGTTCCTG